>JAQFXY010001412.1:0-10697 GCA_034693865.1 Ceratophysella sigillata | reverse complement strand
TTGGCCAATCGGTTCTATCCATGTAAATATGTCAAGTGTGTTTCTCAATTCAGAGCTTTAACGTTAGAAGCCTAATCACCTTGTTAATACAGTATTGTACGTACACTCAGCAAGTATTTTTAATCCTGGTTTATTTCCGTAAGTAAATTAGTTTTCTCTGTTGTTCCAAAGCGTGGGAGAAGTGGGAAGATAGAAATCCGATAATTGAATTTCCGCTTTTGCACCAGTAGGAAACATTGGAAATCAGATTTGAGCCTCCCAACACGTCTTATTGAATCTTCTTGGCACTGGTTAACATTTCATAATAACGCTGAGGCAGACGAGAGTCATATAACCAGAACATGGGCAGGATGTATTTCAATTTGGGAGCCCGTGTGACGAGGCCTGTTGTAGACAGACTTTATTATGAACTGTATGGACATTAGGCCTAATCCGGGAGCTGAAGAGGCATTAGTGCTTTGGATGTTTGAGGATTAGGAAGTCATGGTCGGTAAGAGATTGGTTGGCTGAGGATCCTCCAGCGAGTACCTAAGCGTAAAGAGAGGAAGGTGATATGGGCTTCAGTTTGATTACTCATCCGTGACAAGTGGGACTTGGGAGCAGGGGATTGGAGTCGACATGATTGCTATTTGCCTTTTTCCAGCTTCACTACGCTCCCTATCACCTCTTCACAATTCAAATATGTACTGTGCCCATACACCTCCGTCTATTAAATTGAATTGAAACTCTCGTCTTTCTAAGCCAGGACTGTATCTACCACTACTTACAACATATAACGGTGGTAATGTTCGTCTCGGCGATTCACTAGATTCGTGCAAAGGGAATGCTAGTGCAAATTTCCCAACTTTGCCTTTGATTATGACGTATTTGATTATTTACATATTTCTAACTGAAAACCTTAAACACAGAAGGGCAAGGGCCGAACAAGATCAGGCCTTGAGCATGCTTCGGACTCGGTTTTAAATTGGGTAAATAAGCAACTCTTCTGAGTTGTTATGAATTCCCTTGTATACATCTGTATCTCTATGTATGCGTCCGGTTTTGAAGTTTGGTAAATAACCGCTAACCGTACGCAACTGATCGCAACTGATACTTGGGATGAAATATTGAGTTTAAATATGCTTCTCGCCTTAAGTAAAGTAATTACGGTCAGAATAATGCTGCAATGTTTGTAGGTATATGTGTGTTACTGTATGTATGCCATGAAATATGCGTGTATTGTGTATTTACAATTTGTACTGAATTCTGTCCATTGAAATATGATCCAATCCAATATTCATATCTTGTGCTTTGCACTGTTGTGAAGGCTGCGCGGGCTACTAGTAGGATACATATATTGTAGAGAGGAATAGGAAGCTGAAAAAATCGGAAAAGAGGCGAGCAAACACTATTTGGTTGGGTAATAAAGTTCAGACGAAATGTTGGGAAGCTCAAGACATTTCCGTTTTGGAATTGCTCCTCTTCTGGGGTGCTGATGATATTCCATCGCTCTATCTCTTCCCCTGCTCCCCGTCCTGAATACGATAATAATTAAGGCCCACACTTTCCAAAATGCTAATGGGTTTCGAAAAGAGCAAACCATGTCACCCATCCAATATCCCGAAGAGTGTTGGGACTCATAACATCACATGTTCGGCCGAGCCCTCCGCTCATAATCATCATCATCATCATAATACAAGGCTCGGAGCCGAGTACACACTTCTCCACGAAACATTTGTTACTCCAAATGATCCAGAATAGAATATTCTTTCCAGCATGAAAGAAAAACTTTTTTATTAGATGTTATTCCGTTAAAAATTTAGTTAATAAGCCCATTAGTGCCATTATAAAATATAAACTGGTTCCTGGAAGGGAAAAGTTTGTTGGATCCAAAACAACAAAGAAGTACAGGCATAATGGTATATACAGGCCGAGTGCCTAGTTCCATCGACTCCCGTATGTTGTTGCATGGAGGGAGAAAGCTTGTGCGTCAGTTCGTAGAAACGATTAGGGGCTCTATGCTCCACGACAAGAGAGGAAAAAGTTTGGTCCGTTTAAAGAGAGTATACGTGGAGGCAATTAAATACTCACGCTCGTAATATTGCATGTTTTGAGTCGAGATGTAATTTCACGATAACATTGAAAGCCCTTTTAAACTTCACATCTACGAAATTCGTGCTCGAGACATCAGAGAGACAGAAGAATCCAAGGAACCGGCGTGTACTCCTATTCATGTTAATGTCAAGTCTTGTGTAATGTTCTCAAGAGTATCTCAGGCCTACATTATTCTGTTCCATGCAAAGCTCGAGCAAAAGTGGCGGCTAAGCTCCGAGCTGAGAGAAGACACGGCACACGGAGTCTCTCTACAAGTGTGTTCATGTTATTAAAAGTGGAGCTCATAAGTGTCAAGTATTAGGCACAGAGAGTCATCAGGATGCGCGGATGGAGGCTTCATGTCACGTGCCAACCAACATATTGTCTTGAATCACTCAGCTCTGACACTGACTCTCTCTGATAAAAAGGAGGAAGAAGGAGCCGATTTTCTTGGACGACTAGAAAGACGCCTCATTATGCATGAGCATGCAAGATGGAGATTGGTTGAGAGGAATATGAAGGGCCATCAACTCCTAAGACCCTCGAACGGCAAGCCCAAATAAAATAAATCAAATACAGGGTGAGCCAAAAAGCTCAAATGCAGTGGGTATTCATTAAGGGTTAAGTCACATCTTTAGAGCGACAGCGACATTTAGTGGGACATTTTCAAAAATACTTCAACCATTATACGAGCGACAACAAAAAATCTTCGCATGTGCTTAAGAGCGACAGCGTCATTTAGAGGGACATTTTCAAAATAGATACACCATCATAAGAGCGACAACCAAAAACCCAGCAGTCATAAGAGGAATAATTCAAAAGAGCAACAGCTTCACAAGCAAAATAGTCAAAAGAGCGACAGAATCAAGAGAGCAACTAATTAGAAATACAATCAAAAACGATATCAATGAGAGCGACCTCTGGTAAAGAGTGAGACATAAAAAATCATAGAAATGACGACACCATTCAAACAGTAGCATCATAAGAGCGACAAGAAAAAAGCAAGTATCCCCGTTAAGTTTAGTAAAAATTCTCTTAAGGTTTAAGGTGAAATAGCGATTTTGGGCATATGCTGTTCTTATGATCGTCGCTCTTAAGATGGTGTCGCTCTTATGGTGATATTGCTGTTGAAATAGAAGCCATTGGTTTTCAATTTGTCATTGACAATAATTGCATGGACTTAAGAGTGATTTGTTTGTGAAGCCAGGAGAGTGCTTGCATATTTTGCATGTCAATGTAAACGTAGAGGTAAACTGAGGCGGAGAAAACCCATCGTATGCCACACGAGCTCAAACCTTAGTTTGAGTTAACCCTGCATAATTTCCTTGCGCACACATGTCCCAAGAACGTATACAAACAAATCCACACGCGTGGTGTAATAATCATATAGCTCCGTGGATTACAACTCACGTCATAATAGAAGACATTGGTCTGGGAGTCTCATGCAAATTCGGTCTGGCCTCGAGTGGGAGTCCAAGTATATGTAAGTATAAAGTAATTTACAAATAAATACATTTATGTGAAACGAGAGGAAGAGATATCAGGCCTGAACGGAAATAGTACTTTGCAATACCAAAATGGGCCTTTCGCGTGAGATCTTATATTTTCTCCCCACTTTCCCAAGCGAAAAAAGACGAAAGAGTTTTACTCGTATCATTAAGAGCCTAACACAATCACTTCATAGTGGAAATTGTTCCACCGCACACCATACACAAACACACTCAGGCCTACATGACATTTTTATTCAGCCTGATGCATATTTATTTAGACATGAAGGGTTTGAGAGAATTTATTTGTGCATAATAATATCTACAGGCACTCCCGTTTCCTCCAGACCTGTTTGTCCAGACCGACTCGGGGCTGGAAATGGAATTTTCTATTCCAATTATTTTACAACTCTCTGCGTTCCAACGACTTTGCTGAAGCCACACAACAAGGTACGTAGGTATGCACGTTAACCTCTGGGATTAGGCTCCACGTGGAAACCAAAGCCATTTTCTAGCTAATAAATCCATTTTCTCCAATCTGATGCTACAGGGTCTTAGCGATTAATTTATGAGTGAAAGACAAAACCTCATTGTTATTTTCCAAATGATTAAAGTAAACTACAAAGCAGAATCTATGCAAGGAAAGATTGGATCTTTTCCATCAAAGCCACATCATTAAACTACTACTATGTATATTTATGCTCATATGAGATAGAGAGATGAATAATAAACTCTTCATGGACCATTGTTCAGGCGGATTTTACATGCGGTCATCCACTCAAAAAAATACTTCACTCAATCAAGCTCGATTTATTATACTTGATACATTCCTTTTGACCTCAACTTCAATTTTAATGATTCCTCGACAGCCAAATCAGAGCCAGGCCAGGCGAGTTAAATGTGAACTTGCAAATGAACTGCAATACGAATTAACTCGTCTACTGCAAAGTCAGTCACTTTATTGATTGACTTAACAGAGTTATAAAATTGAAACCTTGTGCCATTACGAGCTGGATATAGTGTTAGCCACATAAAAATTATCTTATAAATCATGAAGGAATAACTACAAAAAGAATTCGACGTTAGAAATAAAAAAAAGTCTTAAGGCTGCCAAAAAGGGATGGGTTGTCAGATCCGTGCCAGTTCTTTGTAAAGAGCATTTAGAATGACGATAAAAAAATTCTTCCTGGGTCAAATTAAGGATGAATGAAATGAAGCGTGAGTTTGAGCATGCATGGTTCTTCTGCAATAGTTGCAACCGCATACTTCAGACGAGCTTTATGCATGTTAAATATTGTTCTTTGGAAGGAATATCACTCATCTGACAAGTGAATGATTTGCAGAATTCGTCTGCGCATACTTAATTCTTCTGGCACCATGTCATGAAATTAATTGCGAGCGTGCCTACTTGAACAAGTAAAATACATTTTCAGATGAAAAGTCCGGTTACTCATAGTAGAAAATCTATTGAATTATCAATTAACATAATGCATAACCATTGTAGCGTGTTTTGGAATAAACATCGCTGCCCACAAGGGTAAGAAGTTCTTCAAAATCAATGGGAATGTAGAAACGGAGTTGTTTACGACATGAATTTTTGAGAGATTGCCCGAATATTCCGATTCTGCTGCCAGGGCCAGACTACAAACGATACTTGAGATTCCATTCAACAATTCTATTCCGGCTAGGCACGAAATGGACACCCTTTGTAATAAATAATGAGAATTTGAGTATGGGCAAGCTGAACACTTTCTCCGTGAGTGAAAGTTGGAGGAGCTCTAATTCTAAAAGAACGATGCATTACCATTAGAGAGCACTGGACGTCGAATTCACCTGACATATGCCCCACCACTACTGTCGGCTCGTTTGAAAAAAAGAACTTCCTTCTTTATCATTCCCTACACTCTCCGTTTCTTCCTTAACATGGGCTTGTGGAGCTGAGAAAAGAGTTTTTCCTCCTAAGGTACACATATACATGATACATGGTGGATTCATTTAGTTGGGGTTGCGTTGGGAGGCCTGCGAGTGGCCGAGAAGTTCTATTCTTCTTCTTCAACCCGAATAGTAAAATAGAATTGAACCACAAGAAGCAATATATCAAAAAATCAGGCGCAGATGGGCTTATTTGTAATCAGGACCAGTTTGGAAAATAGCATTAAAAGGGCAAACACGGTCCATTCTTGGATGAACAGAGGCTCTGTAAAGGAAGGGAGACAGTGAGAAAGTATCCACAACAGCTCGTAAATCACACGCTGAAAGAAAATCTTATGAACAAGACATCGATCACTACCAATCGATCAACTGACATAAAGAAGAAGCAGGCAAAAAAGGGAAAAAACGCGTAACGTGATGGTCCATATCTCTACCCAATTCATCCTTCCATACGTCCAACCATCAGCCTCCAACTTTCACTCATCAGCAAAACTAATATAATCTCTCTATTCAGAAACTGAAACCAAATATTACACATCAGAGAGGCAAGAGTAAACACACGGCTGGAGAAGAGTTTATCCGAATGAGAAGTCCGCTGGCGGAGCCTCAAAAAACTAAACCACCACCACTAGCAGGCTCGTCCTGTTGTTGATGTAAAGCCTGTCTGAAATTCGAACCTTAAAAGCATTTCCCCAACATCAAATGCAAATATTACAAACTTCCAAAAATCCTTGGTCTTGGCTATCAACTTTCTAGCCTCAACTAAAATTTGGAAGGCCTCTCTAGTATATACCTATACATACATGCAGAGAGAGACTGAGGTTAGGACGAGCTATTGGTTTCTAGAAAAACGGCGCTGCAAAATGCAAATGTAAATGCGGGACCAACTGGCCGTAATGATGACCAGTGGGGAATTGGGAGGGGATGCTTCCGTAATTGTGGCTAAGGTCTGGACATTGAGTTTCATTTCCTCTTACCACATCGTATAATGGGATCGGAAGAGGAGACGAGTGCATTGAATTCCAATCCGCATGCTGGGACTCACTCGTCGGAGTGAAAGAATATGTAAAAGTTACATGAATATCTCTGTCTCAATGTATATGCATAATGGAACTGGCTCGGGCTAAGCCACATGGATGAGGCCTTCTTGTTGGGTGGGAAATGAAAACGGGAAGATCGATATAAACGAGAAAGAAGCTCACATTTTCCATACTCAAGCCAGGAGCCTTTCATTCCGAGCCTGGCTTCGGCTTGCCTGGAACTCTTGAGTACCTACGCTAGGCCCGTATCTCTCGCAGCGTAGACAGACGAACCCATATACATTTGAGAAAGTCCAAAAACCCACTGAGAGTCGTAGGCATTAAGGAAGCTCAGCGGAAGAAAGACCTCAAAACTCAGGAGTGTGAGCTCCGTCGTTTCCTGAGACATGTTGGGTTTTGAGAGGAGAGGGTCGATGTGACTGGTGAAAAGTATTTTGCATTGGAATGCTCTAATTTTCGACTCTGACGTAAAATAAACAGGTTCCCGTTAATAAGATCTTGGAAGAGGCACAAAGCACAACCTCAAGCTCTTTTCACAACTCCTACGAAGCGCTGGGAGCCTAGACTGACTATATTTAAGCCGTCATGTTGAAAGCCCCCATATTGACAGACTGTCTATCCACCACGACACCAATGCATTAATTTTCTCATTTTCACATCTCAGAGAAGCAAATCGGAGTTTCTCATTTCTTACCACTTACATATGTGCACACATTTAGGCTCACGTCTGTTCCTCTATTGACTGCCCTGGCTCGTACAATTACCGTACTCAAACTCTCAGTCAAACAGGCGTACGTCGTACTACGAATCGTAGTTCGACTCCGTTTTTGCAGCCGAATATTTCTTTTGCAGCAAGTTATGGCTAAACGGAGGAAGTAGTACAAAGTTTTTGTGTTCTGGGGTCTCCTATGAGCCCAACTTTTATCCCTTAAAAACAGAAATGTCTGCCTGTTTCACACATCCGCACATCACCCTCTCATACATGTCAGTGAATATACACAAGGGAGGGGAAAATACTCACGAAAGGCCGACAGTCGGTAAAAGTTAGAAAACATCAACTCGGCAGGGAAATAAAGTGAAACCCAAGTTAAATCTCAATCTCAGTCACCGTACGCGTACATACATACATAGATACTCCAAGGCAGGGAGCATTGAGAAAGAGAAAGGAGTGAAATGTTGCAAAATTTATACCCTCTCAGAATATAACGAGATTCAAAATGGTATGGATATTTTTACTTTTTACTCAGCTCTCCACATAAATACGTACCTCCGACATTTAGAGTCTCACTGACAAAAATCTCATCAGAGACGGAGGATATGGAGCTCACTCGACGACACGTCGACATGGAGACTTGCTTAAATCCGGAGGAGCATCTCAAGATTCCCGAGCATATGCGTGTGTAAAAAAGGTCTACACAAATTGTGTGAGCTATTAAAGTCCTGATTCCTCAGTCACTCTGCATTACGATTAAACATGCATGCTGACAGAGGCTGGAGTTGCTTGATACGCATTAGACTCACACTGAATTTACATATGGCGTATCTCTCGACGGAGCCAGCCCAGAGATAGTAATAGCATTTTCTTCCCATCTCTAATCTCTGAACCTGGCTACGAAGCAACTCAGACTTCAAAGTGCTTCATTAGTATCATCCTCCTTCACTTCCCTTTTACTCAAAAGGACATTTACTGTTTGGACGAAGCGTGTGTGTGGTTCGGAGGAGAGTATGTAAAATGCGTAATCTCGACTGGTGCGTCGAGGACGGCGGAGCTCGCCTCCAGAATGGTTAATGCTCTCCTCCCTTCCAGCATCCCACTCTCCGCACCTTATTAAATGCGGCCCCGGCTCTAATCTTCCTAATTTTACAACCAGGGCATTAGCACGAGCACAACAAAGAGACACAGATGTTCCAGCCAATAATATTACTTTACGACGCTAATATGTCAAGTTTTGGCCAAGAGGCGGCTTGGGCAAGAGCTATATAGAACTGGGAATAAATATTGAACAAGCACGGAATGCTCACAAGAGCCAGAGCCAAGAGCTGCCAAAAATTTAGAGAGTTCATCCGCAATGTCTTTATAACCCAAGAGCACATTCCAAACACCTTATCTCCGATATAGTATTCTAATTCTCTTTACAATAATTACCCAGTCATGTATAATGGGCACGGTCTTTATTACGATGTAACTTGTAACATCTTGTTGCGATGCTGGATGAAGCAAGTGAAGTGTTGAGATTGAAGTACCAATCCTTCATTCTTAAGAACATTAAAACATGCAATATCCGTCTAGGTATTTTATTTATTTAGTTTGCATACCATTAAGATCAGATTGAGTTGTCTATTTGGTTGGGTTCGAGTCATTTTTCTGCTCAGAACCAACGTTTACGAAAATTGGTCATGCCAGGCCTAATTATATATTGTCTAATCTCGCTCGGCTTGATGACTCAAGAAAATAATGTGGGATGGGAGGCATGAGTATCCGAGACATTGTGTAAGTGTATAAGTATCGTTCCGTGCAATAAATTGAGCCTTGTCCGCCGTACATGCAAAGCCCAACTTGTCCCCTGTTTCCCTACAAGAGTGTACAACGTGAAGGGCAAAAGAGTGAAAAGTTTTCTTCTTCCCATTCTTTTCCTTCCTTTTTTTCCTCGACTAAATTAGATTATCGCATCGTCGTGACAAACAGAGAAGACTTGTGACTTGTGATGACAGCTTGGCAAGGGAAATTTCCCTCTACTCTCCATAGGCCTGTTGTATAATGCACGACTGGGTGAAGATACAGGTTGAGAGTGCACGACTATGCACGAGGAGACATGAACTTCGTTTCCTCAAACCCAATGTCATGAAAAGTTAAGGTAAAAAGGGAAGTTTAAGTTGAACAAAATCCTCAAATCTCATTTTTCATCACTCTGGCCTTATAGCCTCACTCCGCATCCTGTGCCGAGATGAACTTAGCCGAGCTGACTGTAGCCGCTCCGTGTGGTTTTTCTCATCCACTTCCCAAATGGGGAAATTGAAGAAAACATGTCTCTTTCGGGAGATGAAACAAACGCTCATTTACCTGTCCCTAAGAACCCCAGCAACTCAACTGTGCCTGATGGGAACTCGGGTCTGGCTGCTTGCCTGGGAAAACGGGGGAAAAGGAGCTCTGAGGCTGGAGGAGACTGAGCTCAAACTCGAGTTCAATTTGGAATCTTGAGCACGACGAGATGAGTATACGTACCATGAATACATAATTGAATAGGATGGCATCATTAAAAACAAGATGAGTTCCAGTAATGAATCGCATTCATGAAAATTGTGCCAAATCTTCCTTCTCTCTCCCACCAGCTCCGCTCTTCCATTCTCAAAACTCAAAACTACTTACACTTTATTCATCAACTATAATATCCCATTCCCACTCTACTTTTAGTTATACTTGAAAAACTTCAACTTCACTTACGAAACTCATTCCCTTATTCATTACGCCCAGTCCTGGCTGGAGCTCCTTCCCCGTCCTACAACTCACCAAGTACCCTTGAAAAAATATTGAACTCCTTCTAGGACGCTGATTCAAATTCCAGCCTTTTAATTAATACCTAATTTTAGAACATTACTCAAGGCCCGATCGTCCAGGCCAAGGCCAGGTTTGAGAAAGTTAAGTCCTACGTCGCACCCCACACTGTGGTTCCTTAAGTGCTTCTCCTTGGGCCTAACCCCTTTCTCAAAATCAAAACACGTAATCCTATAAACTGGTGCCACTATACAAGGCAAAGAGTAAATCTTCAAATGACTCTTATTTTATGTCTCCTGTTTTACAGAGCTAGGGAATAAAATACAGAGAAGAGGAAAAATTCCAAGGCAAACGATTCCACGAAAATGATTCCCTACGAAAAAGTTCCCTAAAAAATGTTTGATGATTAGGACTCGATCCAAATACTTCAAATAGACCTAGCTTAACGTTACCATTAATTAATCCAATCACACGATATCAAACGTGAGCTAATCATATATTCAGTGGTCATGAGGTTACAAGCGGTTGCAGGGAATTTTTCCGCAGGGGACATTCCCAGTAAAATACTCTGTTTCCTTTATTTTCTCAACTTTCGAGCCGATAATAAAAGTAAAGGGTGATGTAACTCGTCTGCACCCATATAGCCACGTGACTCATATCGTAACTTGTACC
>JAQFXY010001411.1:0-10699 GCA_034693865.1 Ceratophysella sigillata | reverse complement strand
AATCATTCAACTTCATTTACGACGCAGGACAAGTTTTCGTAACTTTGATTCATTCGATTTACTTTGTTTTCATTGAATTTACTTTACTTACGTTTATCAACGTGTCCCAATAGAGATCTTGGGAAAATACGCCAAGCATAGCGCTAGCACGAATTGTTCAAGGACTTGAACTCAGTTTGAGCGGCTCTGTACTTGGTACCTGCCTTATTTCTTTAATTAATTCGGTCCAGCATTAGCAGTTGAACACTCAAATGCACGGCGTACGATACGGTAATTCCACATACGTATCTGCAACATTTTTTTGTGCAAGCATTTTTGGAATAATTTCGTCAATTGGTATTAAAAAATGTTCAAAAACTTGATTTAAAAATAACAGCACCCACCATTCGACCGTGTTCAGAAGGTAACTGTTTGAAAATATGGTTTACATCTGCACAATTTACCTGATCTTACATTTGCAGCAAGGTCACCACAAACCACAATGCAGGAGCCAGGAGATTCATTCGAGGACCAAACGAATTTGTAATACAAATATCCTCGAAGAGGGTGCTGCGTTTTCACATTGTCTATGACCCAAACAGTAACCTTGCACTAATTGGCACTCGTCAAACATGGAATTCGTCTAGTCAATGATTATTCTGATACCAGTAAACGTGTTTCCACATCATCTTCAATTGCATGTTTGCTCAAAGCATTTGAGCAAACACATATGGTATTCGTTTGCACGGATTCTAAGCTAAATGCATCATATCTTTGCAGTTTCAATTAGCCCGCTGCGACGATACAAATTACTAGTTCGTTTTACTTAGAACACTATACGCAATATATGAATAAAATTGTGTCACTTTTGTCGTCCTGTTAGTTCTATTGTCATAATTTTACTGTCCAATTTGTCGCGCTTGGGAGCGGCTGTAATTTAAACGAAAATACAGAAACTTTTTGTCTTACTATTCAAGTACCATCAACATAAATATCATAAACTCGGCAATTCATTAAATTGTAAATTCGTCAATGAATGAATTCTCCAATTTGCCAAAGAATGAATTAGTCGATAATATCTGCTACACAGCTAAATGCCACGCTAGCATTTTGTATTCCGCCGAACATGCCTGCATTACCCGCTTAAAAAATCACAATAATATATGCATCATAATATTTCTTGTTCTGCGCTTATATTTGGTGACAGCTTTGATAGTTTTCGATCCAAGGTTTGAATACAGTAGTACTGTTTGGTCACAATACGCAATGGATTGAAACTCTCGTTTTAATTCGGACGAACATTTCAATTTTTTAAAAATCAATCAAGACGGTCTGTAAGGTTGTCTCACCGATCTGATGTGTGACAAAAGCCTTGGATACTACCTATTTAATCTATCTGTAAACCCTGGACACCATTTGAATCAATAATGATGTACTATTATCCGCAGGAAGAAATACATTAACTATTAATAATAACCTTGCTCAATCTGTGCTTTGGAAAATTGAAAATTATATAAAAGGCTTAAAAATAACTGATTTGGTACAGAACCAGTCTAGCTCTCTACTTTAATTGCTTTTATTTTACGATCCTGTTAAAGGGGATTTTTAATCACAATCTTTGTTAAATAGGCTATAAAATCTCCTTCGCAAGTATTTCTGATTTCAAGCTACCACAATGTTGAATATACAAAATATCGCATGTATTTTTGCATTAACAGTGTTAGTCTTCAGCAAGGTAAAATATATTTTATACAAAAAATATGTTATTGTTGCAATTCTTTTACAAATTATTGTAGAAAACCTGCCCGCTATTTACAAGGAATTAACATTAAATTTTGCGAATAGGGGACTACAGGTGCGGAAAATGGTGAGTCTCTGCTGAAGACGCAAGATCCTTACAATTTTGGAAATTCGAATGACACGATTGTAGGACCAAGATGTAAGTCATTGTACAACCTTACCTTGTAATTTATATTTATAAAATAATAATTATGGTGCGTACCACTCTGTAGATGGAATCTTTTGGCGAATTCCGGGCATTTACAGACCAGCTACTACTACAACCTTACCAGTATGCCCTGCAACATGTTGCCTGACTACCTGTCCTGCCGCAGCAGGAGTAACTTGTACGGCAGGAACAGGCGGAGCGCCTGGAACGTGTTCGGCCGGAGCAGTCGCTGGATGCCGAAGTATGGATACAACATGTGCTGCCACAACTTGCACCCTGGCTGCTACTTGCATGCCCCCTGCGGCTCCAGCAGCCTGTACAGGTCCAGCAGGAACTGCTGGAAGTGCTACAGTTGCTCCGGTTTGCTAACTGAGTATTCAACTGCTTATATAAAGCATCTCTTATCATTTCAATCTGCAACATTACTATAATTTACGATGTAGTATTTTGAACATCGTAGATTACAATGATAACGGATGTTTTATAATAACAATAACCAAGAACCACACAATAACAAAACCTTAAAACATCTACAAGACCCATATCATATTTATGACAAACTTTTGAACCACTCCTTGTGGCATTAACGTATTTTCGAATTGTAGGGTGTCCCGTAAACCCAAGCAGAATGTTTGTAAGAAATATCAATACCAAAACGAGTTTTATTGTTACGAACATTAAAGGCTAAGGATCAACCAAGACACAGCGCTATCACCTACTTTTTTAGGACGATATATAGTTTAGCTACCATTAGGTTTAAGTTCAAACAACTTGTTAACCAAGTAAGTAATTTTGAGTAATAAGCTGACACGAATTTATACGGAAATAGATAACATGAAATAACTTATCAATTAATCTACGGTTTTATTAATTTGTCTGTTTATGTCATTTATTTCAGTAATAAATTCGGGTTACATTTTATTACTTAAAATTCAAATTATAGTACGTCAGTATTTAATTTAAACAGTGCAAACTGCCTAAAGAGCTGCCGATTAGATTTGGAGTTTTTAAAAAATTGAAATTGTAGTAGAGTACAGCATAAATCCCTAAGCTGAATTATTGAAAAATGTATTTCTTAGTTTGAATTCCAAGTACTTGTATTACAAGTCCTTGTATTACATACAAGTAAACACCTTAAACATACAACATCTAACAAAACATGTAAACTCGTTGAATAAACTTGCTAAATGCACCATTATTATCAACATTTTTTTAAAATTGGTTTTTGCCAGCTTTAAGCCATAGGGTAACTTCAAAAATGACCATAGATACCTACATAAACCTGGAGTTAAAGGATGGTTTAAATCGAGCCTATATAACCGCTAAAGATAGACTTGTATTTTGCCAATTTTTCGGTGACCTGAATTGGTTCGAAAACATCGAAGCATGAAGCAGCATGAGATTAATACGAGTATAACCATTTTAAATACATGGACTTTCTACATTCTAAATTTTTGTTACCCTTTCATTTAAGTTAAATTTAGTAGTACGTCAAGTAGTGCCATAGAACAAACATTCAGCGAATATAATTTGAAAACAGTTAGTGCTATTTGTAAATATATTTTACACTTTGTGACAGCAGCAGAGTTATACCGCCGTGAAAAACCCAAAAGATTCTTCCGAGGACGAAACAAATTGGGGTCTTATTATTCTAGGGAGCAGCCATTTCACTTAATTGTAAGTCCCTGACGTCATAACAATAATTTTAAATTCAAATTAATACTAGGTTTAGTACTAGGTCTACAAGCACTGTAGCAAAGACGCAGGAAATTCGATGGCATGGACAGGTCATGCTGTAACATATATCTGAAAATTACTAGTTTTCATTTTTATCTCTTTTATTATAATAATTATCATATGCTTCAAGCATCAATTAGTCTAAATGATATCTTGCTAGAGCTAGGTTGAATAATAGTTCCGCGCGATTTCAAGCCCATATTGTACTCACAGATGTTTTTTTGTGAATCATGTTTCATGTATGATTATAAATACATAAAATGCATAGATGTATACGTAGCACTTATTCCTAGAGGTAGCATCGATTCCAGGTTTTCGTACAATACATAGATACAACCAGCTGATTGTGCAATAAAATACTTCAGACGTGTTATTCAACTGTTAAAAATTAAAGCTTACGTCTGGTCATATTACCAAAGCAAAAGCCATTGGTAATATAGGTAATCTATTTGCAAAGATATGCAAAGAGTGGACACTTTTTCAATCAACATGATTAAACCGCATCGAATGAATGCATAAAATGTAAAATACATTAAAAATTCGTATAAAATGCTTCATAAATTGTTGACTTAGTACAAATCAAGTCTATTTGCTCAATTTGCTCTATATAAATTCTGACAGTGAAGATATATTTAATTCGTAATCTCTAACCCACTAAGCCAATTCAAAATTCCAGTGCTAGTTTCGAGTTACCGAAATGTTGCATACTACTAAAGCTGTTTCAGTGATTTTGGTTTTAAGCACATTGGTCTTCAGCAAGGTATAGCATTTTTTTAAAAACAATTGTTGACAATACAATCAATTTTAACTTTAAACTGTAAAACTTTGCAATAACCACCAGGAATTTACGAAATTAATCTCAGATATTTTTTAAATAGGGGATTACAGCAGCACATACTGGAGTGGACTTACTGAACACACAATATCCTCTCCGTTTCGAAGGTTTGAATGGCAAAATTGTAGCATATAGACGTACTCACGTTGAAGCTTATTTGTTGAAGATTTTATAATAATTATACTCGGTCCATTTCGTAGGCGGAGTCTTCTTTCAAATAAACATTAACAGTCCACCAGCTAACAGCGCTCCATTACCAGCTAACAGGGCTCCATTATTACCAGCGTGCAATGCATCTTGTTGCCACACTACCTGTCCTGCCGCAGCAGGAGTAACTTGTACGCCAGGATGGGGCGGAGCGCCTGGAACGTGTTCGGTCGGAACAGCCGCTGGATGTCGAAGCATGTATACGACATGTGCTGCTACAGCTTGTACCCTAGCCGCTACTTGTGGAACGGCACCCGCAGCCTGTACAGGTCCAGCTGGAACTGCTGGGAGTGCTACTGTTGCTCCCGTGTGCTAATTGAGTATTGAACATGCTAATTTTGTACATTATGGATGTGTTATGGATATTCAATTGTGCTGTTTGTGTTCTACAAAACATCCGCTATCATTAAAATCTGCAGCAGCATGATAATATGCAACATAGTATTATCTTGTAGATTGTAGTGATAAATTTGTTAACCCTACCTATATTTGATATAATAGATTTTTGAATAACTTATTGTTGTACTTATTAAGAGCATAAGGTGTCACTTGAACCCAGGCCACAAAATCTGCATAAGAATATCACTAAACGATAGTGACACTCGTTTCGGTATTGATATTGTTACGAACGTTTGGGGCTTGGAGCCAACGTAGGGTAAATGTTTGATAATTTGAAACGTTTGGTAAATTATCCGATGGTTTTAAGGTCATGCTGTTGCACTGTCACTGCACACACATCTTTGTAATGTGTAAAACGCGTGAAACAATTAAAAAAATGGGGCATGATTTAATATCTGGCCAATTAATAAAGTCTAATTTTTCACCAATTTGTGCTAATATCCTCCAGCACTGTTTGACCTTGAATCCCGACTTAGCTTTTTAATCTAACCCAAGGTCAAGGGTCCACCAAAACCCCCGCACGGAATGACCGGTGAGCTAGCGCAGCTCATAAGCTATCGTTCATCCAGATCGGCCGGGTATTGTCGGAGGAGATATAGGTAGTGAACATACATACATACAGACATCCATACATACAAAGTAACGATTTTATGAAAAGGGGACAAACAGCTCTTACTAGAACAAATTCTAATATCAATATATTTATGAACAGCGTATCGAGAAAATACTGGCACATACTCGTCATTTGGCTAACCCATCATCCCGGTTGCAAAAGTTTATTTTACACTGCAACCTGCCACGTTTTCCAACAAAGCCACCACCGTTAAAAACCAGGAGATTCTTTCAAAAACAAATTATTAATCTCCTTTCATTGAGCAACATTTTCGCATTGTTTGACCGTAACGTCAGTATGATAATTTAAAAGTCAAATAATGTTTTCACTCACATGTTCAAATGCACGCTTACGCTTTTACACAAAGCACTGAGCAAAGATGCAGGGAATTCAATGACATGGACGGGCGGGTGGTATGGCTTTAACAATAACTGAAATCCAGAAAATGATCTGTTACTCATTTTGATCTATTTTTTCATAATTATTACCATATATGCTTCACGCATCAATTAGGTTAAATGATATCTGGTATAGAGCTCGGTTGAATAATACTTACGCTTATTGCTATAAATATTTCGATTCCAGGTTTAAGCATAGTACAACAGCTGATCACAATGTACAATCAAATACAGACATGATTGTGTTTTTAAACTTCAGAATCAGAACTGACGTCTGTAATTTTGGCATATGATCAAAGAAAAGTCGTTTCTATTTAATATAATCTACCTGCAAATACAGGGATTTTTGATCCAACCAGTTGAATCAATAAAAACTAATCCGCATCGAATTACAGCGGAAAATATGAATTACATGGAAAATTAGTATAAAATGCTTCGTAAATTCCTGACTTAGTACAGAACAAGTCTAGAGTCTGAGAAAAACTGGATTTTTCAATTCGTAACCAATAAGACAATAATCAATATCAAATTCCAGTGGTCTGCCTGAATTAGAATTCTTAAAATGTTGAATATTAGGATTATTTTACTTATTTTGGCCTTAAACACATTGCTGTTGAGCAAGGTAAAATAAATTTTTTGAATCACGCGATGACACTACAATCATTTTTTAAATTACCGTTTTGAAAAACCAGGCAGCAATTTACGAGGAATGCGATCCAATTAACTTTCAATTTTTTGGAAATAGGAAATTACAGCAACAAACGCTGGAGAGGTCCTACTGAACAAACAAGATCCTATTCGTTTCGGCGGTTTGAAAATTTACTTTTTTGTGAAGTTCATTTTTTAAAGCATCATTTTTTGAATTTCATGTTGCAAGGTATTGTTTTGTTTTTAATTTATTTGAGCATTTGTGCATATACGTTCTCTTTATATTTTCTAGGCGGAATCTTTTTTCAAGTAAACATTTATGGCTCACAAGCAGCTGCAAATGCTACGAGGACCCCATTATTATTACCAGCCTGCCCTATGACGTGCTGCCATACTAAATGCCCCGCTGGTCCGAATACTTGTATCGCAGGATGGCCCGGTAAGCTCGGAGCATGTTCCACTGGAACTCCTACTGGATGCCGAAGTATCGAGCCAACATGTGCTGCCACAGTTTGTACATTGGCTCTTACTTGCGCACCAACGTCCTGCCCAGGTGTAGTAGGTACAGGAGGTTATACAAGTGAGTGGGTCTGCTAATTGAGTGGCTACTTTACTGCAGAATTTAATGGTTCTATGTAGGACTTTATACGTAAAACACATCTCAATACATCACTCTAAAATCGTATAATATGCATATGTATAAAAGAAAACAATTTAAATACTTATTGGGAATTTGTAATAATTAATAATCATTGTTGCATGTAATATAACTCATCATATTATTAAAATTTAAGTAAAAGCTTCGCTACAACAATTAATTAAACTTTATACAATAAAACACTTTAATGAGGCCTCAGGTAGAGGACGTATCTAGTCCATAATTTATTAAAAATATATTATTGGGCCTTACTTGCCGGTTACTTGGCGGTACCTAGCCCAATTGTCGCAGGAATCAAATGCCCCTGACCCAAATTCAAAGCATCACTTGTCAGATGTGATACTTATTTTACGCTTTGCAATCTTTTTCCAGCAGAGCCACCACCGTAAAAAAAAACAGGAGATTCTTTCGAGAACCAAACAAATTATTAATCTCCTTTCATTGAGCAACATCTTTGCATTGTCAGCCCTAACGTCAGCACGATAATTTAAAAGTCAAATAATATGTTTTCCATCACGTTTAAATGCACGCTTGCACAAAGCACTGAGCAAAGACGCAGGGAATTCAATGGCATGGACTGGCTGACTGTAACAATAACTGAAATGCAAAAAATGATCTGCTTCTCACTTCGATCTACGTTGTCCTAATTATTACCATATATGCTTCGCGTATGAAATAGGTGAAATGACATCTGATATAGAGCTAGGTTGAATAAAGGTATTTCGATTCCAGGTTTTAGGATTATACAACAACTGATTTACGATGTACAATCAGATACTTCTGGCATAATTGTGTAGTCTGAAATGATTGCGTTTAAGTTTTTAAGAATCAGAACTAACGTCTGCAATTCATGCATATGGGCAAAGCAAAAGCCGTTTCTAACACAAATTATTTGCAAATACAAACGGGATTTTTTATCCAAAAAATTTAATCAATAAAGAATAATTAATTAAATGGAAATTTAGTATAAAATGCTTCGTTTTCTGACAGAACAAGTCTAGTTGATCTATTTGCTTTTATATAACATTTCTGATAATAAATTGATTTTCGAATTCGTAACCAATAGCCAATAGTCTATTATCTCTGAGGTCTTCCTGATTTCGAGTTCCTAAAATGCTGAATTTTAAAATTATCTCACTTATTTTGGCATTAAACACATTGCTCTTGAGCAAGGTAAAATATATATTTGAATCTAGCGATGACACTACAATCATTTTTCATAACTTAAACAAATGTGTTTGTTAGGGTCTTAAATTACCGTTTTGAAAAACCAGGGAGTAATTTACAAGTAATGCAATCTAATTAACTTTCAACGTTTTGGAAATAGGGAATTACAGCAGCAAACATTGGAGAGGTCCTACTGAACAAACAAGATCCTCTACGTTTCGGAGGTTTGAAATTTTACTTTTTTTTTTTTTTCTGAAGGTCATTTTTTAAAGCGTTATTCTTTTACTATCACTTTGTAAGGGCATTGTTTTGTTTTATTTTAAATTTTGAGCATTGAATCAATTACATTCTCTTCATATTCTGTAGGTGGAATCTTTTTTCAAGTAAACATCTACGGGTCGCAGGCAGCAGCAGCTAATAAGACCCAATTATTACCAGCATGCGCTTCTTCGTGTTGCCGTACTACATGTTCCGTTCCTTCGACAGCTTGTGTTTCAGGAACATGGCCTGGGCAGCTTGGAATGTGTATTCCAGCGAGTGTAATTGCTACTGGATGCCGTAGTATCGATCCAACATGTGCTGCCACAGTTTGTACCCTGGCAAGTACTTGCGCACCAACACCCTGCCCAAGCGTTGCAGGAGGCTATACAAGTCCGTGGGTCTGCTAAATGAGTGGTTACTTAACTACAGAATCGCGTGGTTCGATGTTCGATGACATCGTTAAACACATCACAATACATCATATCACTATGAAATCGTAAAATATGTAAACTTATCAAATAAAATAAAACAAAGTTTTGACTGTTAACCACTGCTTGGTAATTTGTAATACCGTCATTATTGCATATAATAAAAATATTTCAAATCATCAAATTACTTGCTCTAAAGTATAATGCGAAATTCAATAGAAAATATTATTTCTTAAATATGTGCTAATTTTTTTATATGGAAATTAAGAAATTAACATGCATACAATTACTCGAGAATATATAATAACTTTCGCATGAAAGTGAGCTAAAATTAAGTAAAGTTGCCTACTTGTCGCATAATTTGTTTTCTGTTGTACCTTCAGTGTACATAGGGATGAATTAGAACTTTTAAAACTCAGCCGCACCAGTCTTAGCTATCTCAATCCTAAATCTAGAATCGCATCATCCTGCTCTTCTTCCAGCTGCATTGCACCACTTTAAATCTTGTCTATTTCTATTTCCATCTTTGTTCTTCTAAGGTGGATTTAAAAAAATTACTTTACTTTGCTCTTCTGTCAAGCTCTTAGGATATTGATGTTTTTGTAGTTTATCTTCATTTAACGAAATTGAATTATTTCCTTCATGCTACCTTGATTTCTAATTTACTTTCCGAGTTGCGTGTGGTACACCATTCTGCGAATTAAGTTGAATAGTAGCTACTTCTTGAATTATAATTAGATTAAGCTACGTTTTATCATTCCTAATTGGCTCGTCCTGTGGAGTGCGTGTCTACGTTTTTTAAACCAAGAAGTATACAGTGCTTCTTATTGCAGACGGGCCAGGTCAACATTGTTAGGCGGATTTTCTGGTTTTGGGAACTCCCAATGTGGCAAACAAGCAAACAAACAAACAAGCTACTAGCAGCTCAGTGCCGCTAGCTCTAGAGAATTTGAATGTGACATGTCTCGGACTTGTACACTTGTGCTTCAACCATGCTTGCCAGAAATGCAAGCCAAGTGTTGTACTATGTGAATTCAAATCTGGCATGCTGGTATGCTTAATTTTATGTTAGTACACTGGATTGAAATCAAGCCTTCCAGATTTGAATTCACAGCCTAGAACACATGCCAAATAACGCAACCGCCAACCAAACTGCCCATTCAAACTGACGAATCCAGAATCCAGAATCCAGAATCCGAATCCAGAAAATTTAAATTAAAAAATTCAAGACGCTGGTTCGTTCACCGTGAACACCACTCTGCATAATAGGTACGGCTGATTAAAGAGAAAGAAGGCCTTGATCAATACTGAAACCATCAACAGGCCCAGAACGTATGAAGATGAAGCGAGTAGACAATTCTAATAATTGAAGCGTAATCGAAGAACCGGTCTCTAGAGAATACGAGCCTAAATAAAAAATT
>JAQFXY010001410.1:0-10701 GCA_034693865.1 Ceratophysella sigillata | reverse complement strand
CTGCTAATTTTACTCTAATATTCGAGATTCCAAATCCCTAATTATTTGTATCCTCACCGAAGGAACCTTCAGTCACTATAAAACGTTTGTTAATTTAAATCAGTTTTCCTGAATATCAAGCGGCGTTTAATTTTAATAGAATATTAGAGTTTAGAATTAACTAATATGTCTTCAGTGATGTCGAACCGGTTCATGCTTCTTGGGCAGAAGAGCTTCATGGGATTACGCTTTAAGTCGAGTAAGGAAAATATTTAGATTTGATTCAATGTTACACTCCATATTAATCATACGAAAACGAAGTTTTAAACAAAATTCGAAGTTATTCGTAAGACGCCGAAAGATTTTCCATTGAAAACGTTCCTTATAAAAATGTTTAACGAAAAAGTTTTATTTCATCCTTTTTCCTACTGAGATTTTTCGCAGGTAAATATATAACTTTTTGGAGGCATATTTTTCGGAGGCAATTTTTTCGCTTGAAACCTTTTCGTAGGTAACCTTTTTCATGAAATTTTATAATTCCAGCTGTTTCCTCGGTGGGTTTCATTGGACTGGGAAACATGGGTTCGAACATGGCCATGAATCTAATTAAGAACGGTCACTCTCTCACCATTTACGACGTCCAGTCCGCTCAGGCTGCCAAGTTAGAGAAATTGGGTGTTTCAATTGCCACGACCCCGGCGGAGCTAGCCGCCAAGTCGGATAAAATTGTTACAATGCTTCCGGCCAGCCAGCACGTCCGATCCGCATATACGGGATCAGATGGAATTTTACAGTTAGTTACAATCACGTATTTACACCCAATCCAACTAGTGCAAATTGTTAGGCTTATTTTTAATTGTTTGTTCTTTTTTTTATTCTTTCAGAGGCGTTAAGCCGGGGACGCTAATTTGTGACAGTAGCACTATTGATCCGGATGTGTCCAAAGACATGGCTGTGGCTGCAAATGAGAAAGGGGCTAGGTTCCTCGATGCACCTGTTTCTGGAGGTAAGCGTATGCTATTTTATGACGAAAAACTGACATTGTCATTGGCCTGAAAAACTTGGCGAAATGTATTAACTCATCAGAACTTAATCTTTTTATATTAACGATAAATTGTTGTTTAAAATAATTTACAGAATTTTACATGGCATTCTTGTTTATACAATAAATCATAAAACTATTGACACTTTTGTTTTTACAATTTACAGGCGTGTTGGCGGCTAAGGCTGGTACGCTTACCTTCATGGTGGGTGGGTCAAAGTCAGATTTTGAGGAAGTAAAGCCACTGCTATTGCACATGGGTGCTAAAATCGTGCATTGGTATATAATTAGATATCCCAACAATTTCTAAAAAAAATTAAAACAAAGATTGTACAACCTTTGTAATGGTACCTATGTCTTTACGTGTAGTGGTGGAGCTGGGGCTGGGCAGGCAGCTAAAATATGCAATAATATGTTACTAGGTGAGTTTAAACTATTTATATTCACGGTTGTGTCGAATTCTACTGTGATTATAAATGTAAATGCTACAATTCCATGATTTTGTCCGCAGCAATTTCCATGATCGGAACAGCAGAAACGATGAATCTAGGAATTCGAATGGGCTTGGATCCCAAGCTCCTCGCTAGTATTTTAAATTCCAGTTCTGGACGTTGTTGGTCCAGTGAGTCATATAATCCTGTCCCTGGCGTCACTGAGAATGTACCAGCTGGCAATAATTACGAGGTATTTAAACCAATTTTTTGAGCTATACTTAAGTTTGGCTGCATAGACTGTAAGTATTTAGTACAGTAGATACTTATCCTTTCACTAAATCGATAATTTGACTAGGGTATTTTGTAGATTACCCCAGCACAAAGTATCGAGTATTTTTATCAATATTAACATAGGTACCCCTGATAACCATAGATAAATGCTTTTGAAAACTAATCAATAGTAAAGATGGTAATTTAAAAATTCATAAATTTTACTGTTTGGCTTATTAGGGTGGCTTTGGAACAGCTCTAATGACCAAGGATTTAGGCCTTGCCCAAAACGCGGCTTCATCCACAGCCACGCCGACACCGCTAGGCTCCCTTTCCTACCAACTCTACCGAATGATGTGTTCACAAGGTATGGCAAGTAAGGACTTTTCGTCAATCTTCAAGTTTCTCCAAGAGGCTCCTGATGCTGGAACCAAAATCAAACCTACCGATGGAGGCATTTAAATGAATTTTAATTTGTCCAGTTCTAACGAATTGGCAGTACTACTACCGTGTGATTCATTCAAGTTCAAATACATTTGTGAAATTATAGGACTCGTCATGTATGTAGGTACCTTCGTAGTACCCGAATGCCTCTCTCAAAAGAAATCTCAAAATAGAAAAAGTAAACTTTATTTTCTCATAGCCAGCCTTGCCTGATCCAAAATCCAATAGACAAATTAACGATATTTTTATTTTGAACGAGGTCAAGCAGCAAGTCAATAAAAGCAATGCAATGGAGTCAATTCGTCTTTCTTGTTATGTTAGTTTTTATTTCATTAGCATTAATGACATGGGACATGGTTACATAAATAGGCAATTTATTTACTGTAGGAAGACACTGAATGGTTGAAATTACCGATATTCGACCTGCTATGACATTGTATCAGAAGAGAGATGTACTTGAGTATTCAGCTGGGTTTGTGCAGAGCTGTTCACAGGGAGTTGACCCGAATCAGCTTTACGGTGAACAATGGCAAAACGTTATTGAAAAACGTTTATTAAGGTTTGATTTGAGCTTACATGTCACGTAAAAGTGTTACAGCACGAACTGTTTGAACCGGGGTCAACCACTAGAGCTAGAGTCACACTGAATGCGTGTTTGTAAAGTTAACATTTCAGGAAACAGAAATTAGATGTTTATTTCTATTTTGATTGAACAGTGTATTGCCCCTGAAAAACGAAAAAGTCTACGATGTGGACGAATTGAACGTAGCTTTTCAGTGTATGCAGATATGGAAACTTTTGCCTGGAATGTCAGCTTTCCAACGACGCATAGCACCAGTCCAGGTCAAGTGGTTTACCCGTTCCCCGCCCAGGTCAAGCGACTCAAACTGCTTGCGTATATCTCAAACCAAACCTTCCCAGTTAAGCTGGGCAGTTAATCAGATAGACTCAGAGTGAACAGCTCTGTATAAAATACATAAGAAATGAAATTAGAGATAATGCGTATACAACTGGGCTTATTTGCGTACTCACGCAACAGAACTATGTTTATCCTTAACTTATAATAGCCTTGCTGGACATACTAAAAAAATAGTTTCACTACAGAACAAATTCGGGTGGCTAGAAGACTAACCAGAATCATGGGAACAGGAGAAAATATCAGGCTTGTTTTGTTGGCGGATGAGACGTTCAATGCTTCCAAATCTAGATTTTAGATTCAGCTCACCTACGTATATAAAATCCGGTATTAATTATTCTAAAAATTAACGGATAATAATTACAGGCTATTTACAACATTTTGTTTTGACGGAAAGGCTATTGGCAGATCGAGTATCTTGGTGTACAGAGTACAGATTGGTTGAACTTGAAATTATCAAAATGAAGAATAATACATTGACCATTATTGTTCACGTTATTGGTACAGGATCATGAAACATCTTTCAGTTGAGAAACACACAGCACATAAAAGGCCTTATGGCCCGATGTTAATCCAAATAATTAATAGGGCTTACTATAACTAACTAGTTCAGGAACTTTTCGAATCTGTGTACAGTTGGCTATTATAAGGATGCAGCACACATTTGATTGGGTTATCCTTGTTATTATATTGCTTGATATTTTGAATTATGTCCCCTTTTGGTATGTTAGTCTCTTTGGTCGACTGATATTGACTAGATGAGATGCATTTCATTGCAATGCATCCTGAATTAACATCTATCCGTCTTTGTATTATTGTATTATAATTTAAAGTATTGTTAGAATTTAGTAAATAACTTGTGACAAAGTTCTAATCACGAAGATGAATACCAACGGGAAAAAAATGTTACTCTAACGTTAATTTTTTAGTAAACTAATAACTCAAACTCGAAAATAGACTCATGGAACACACTATGTACTATTGCTTAAATCTTGCTCAAAAGTCTTTTGGACAACCCAACGGTAACTAAATACATTCAATTCACGGTTTAGCTTGTTAATCTGAACTAGCGTATTTGTCGCCCTGAACAGGAGAAACTATTTCTTCAGGTTTTATACTGTCCCCCTTTTCTGGACACGAAGAGTCACATTCTGAAGTTGCGATAATACGAGATGGAACAGACTCTTGAGTTTCATCGTGCTCATCGGACGACAGTGGATCCTGAGTATCCGTGCCACCATTCAGTGTTTCGGAGGTTAATTCAGCCGTGGACTCTGTAGCAGCTTGATCAGGCTCGGTTTCATCTGAAGTTTCAACACCGTTTTGATCCCCGTGTCCTTCGTGTTCTGTGTCAGCCTCTGTTTCGGTTTCTATTTCTAAATCTAATTTGGCAGTTTCACTGTCTCCAGCCGCTAAATCTCGGCCTCGGCCTGAGGTTTGTGGTTTGTCTTTAGCTTCGTCGTCGGTACTGACTTCTTCGGTAACACGTGGAGAGGACTGCGAAGTCTTTGATGGGCTTGGCTCCATTTCTTCGATTAGAACTGTATTGACGGGTAATTTCTCAGCGGCTGGACGAACTTGACGTGGTGGATTAAACTGATGACAGAAGACGCATCGATAACCTAGTATTTAAGTAACAGTTTAGTATGCTACAAACGTTGAAACCTAAAATATGGTGCCTAAAATTGGTGTGAGCACCAATCTATAAAGAATTCATGAATTGTATAGGTAGTGTATTTGTCATACCAATGTATGGAAAGTCTTGAGGCGTGGCCAATCCATTATGCGTTGCACAGTAACGACAGATAAGTGCATATCGGTTAGCAGGTCCATCTCCAACAACGTAATCCACCAGTTTATCCATCCATCCGTTGCCACGATTATGAACAATTGGATTAGAAGGAGCTAGTGGTAGCATATACGATGGTCCAGGAACTGGAGCACCTGAATTAGCAGTTTAATGAAGGAAAGGTTTTTGGAAAGAAATATAATTTTAAATTAAACTTACGCTGTTGAATACTGAATTGTTGTCCACCAAGTCGAGGAGTAGATGTCATACCGGCCGGTAGAATTGCAGGTCTTGAGGTTTGCATGGGATTCATAGATTGTCGCATGTACTGGCCACGATTCGCTCCGAGAATTGGACGCATCATTGGAGTTTGACCTGGATTATGTGATAGCGGGGATACTGGATTGGCTATCGCACGCCGACGAAGGCTCTCTTGCAATACGGTAGCTGGGGTCATACCAGGTGAAAGACTTTGTGCTTTTTGTTGCTCGGCCAAGTATTTTGGAAGAAGGCGATTGGGGTCAAACTTTTCCAAGATTTGTTTTGCATTGTTAAATGTTTCGAACTCCATTACGTCTTCGAGAAGTCTCTGCTTGTCAATCTTCAGCTGCTTGTACTTATCTGTATTATTGACCATCTTCCGTTTGTAGTACCAGGTCAATCCGCGCTTTAACAACCATATTCTGAAATGAGCAAGAGTACATTCATTCAGTTATAAACTCAAAAAGCATTTGCGTAAGTACATAATACACTTGATAAACGTACAAAAGTGGGAAGACAACGAATGGTAGAATGAAGAGTGACTTTTCTATCCATGTGCCACCACGAGGGGCAAAGAAGTAAAAACCCGCCGCGGAGGCCAGGTAGGCGACGGATGAGAATATTAGCAGTCTTCCAATCATACGCTTCTGTGTTAGTTCAGTATCATACTGAAACCTCTGAATTTCACGCAATTCCTGTGGGCAATTGAAACAAAAACGTGTAAAGCCAAAGAAATCTGACTACAACGATACACTAGCGAGAGCGAGGGTAGTTCAGTTAATTTACCTTATCAATTTTTTCTAATTCCTCTCTACGATCCGGTTTCTTTCCCTGAAAAAACCAAACCAAACAATTAAGTTTTTGAATATTCATTTAAATAGCAACAACTACGCAATATGCAATAATAATGTTCTATCTTGTATCTAATCCGCGAACGTTACAAGAATTCTGTATTGCTTCCTTAGCTTACCCTTAGTTTGGACAGGATAAACCCCATTTTTCTGGACAAATAATTTAGAATACTTTTGGCTTATGGAATCTTCGATTCTGCACAACTTCCAACTTCGCTCAATCGGAATTGAGGCTAAATCAGCTAGCGAATGTCTGAAATCCCAAGCTTGATATTTGGTTTTGATTGGCCGATGTCCTGGCACCAATACTTCAGAATGCAGTATTCAATTTCCACTGATACGAGTTTGCTTTGCTTAAAAAATAAGAAGGACGTTTCAATTATATTAGGAATACAGAATACAACGTGCTTTGTACTTAACAAATTTCCTGAACTATGAATTAACTTCCTCAATGTTACGAAAATCCGGCACGCCGGTTCCGGAATTTAGATATTGCAATTCACAATATTTAGAGAACGTTCGGCATTTGGTGATCTGGGTCAGATCATAATGCAATGTCAAAATTACTATATGTTGTACTTATCTATGTATTATATTATGTATTATCCTAGAATATAACTAGTTTCATCATTCTGTATCTGGCTGTTACGGCTGTGGTCCGTAAATTGGACAAATAACTCAATGAATTTAAATGAATCGGATTATCCACTCTGTGGTATATGCGCCAGATTAGTTCTGCTGACTTCTTCTGGCTCTGTTAGTCTAAATCGAGTATTTATAGTTCAACTTTCAACTACACAGATCTGTGCTTGGTATGACACTGATTCATGGGCCCGCTAGTAAATTATAAATTAGTCTTTTGTCGTCGCGAGATTCCATGCTGACCTTTGTTGTTTAGTCACAATAAGAGCGTATTGATTCAACCTTTTCAAACAATTTTTGAAAAAAGTCAAAATACAAAGCGACACGTCCCGTTCCCGTACAATGTACAAGTGACAAGGAAAATGTATGTGTATGTATTAATTAATTCACGAGTTAGGTACTCTAGGCAGAATATTTTAACTGCGCCACGTTAGACATTTGCTCTAAACTCACCTTTTAAATCTGACCTTTTCCAGCAGCTGTTGTGGAGCTAATTGGTTTTTAATGAACTGAAGAACTAGATTAGCGATGATTTATGACTAACAACCTGATAACCTACACCTGACTCACACAATGAATAATTAAAGTACTTAAATTTGTGGATTGATGATTGAATGAATAGCGTAAGAATTGTTTCTGTTCTCCCGCGACAGGGCTGACGTGTCAGGCGACCCACTACTGCCCCACTGCTCCTCTAGCCGCCCTTCCACTCTACCACCCGCGGAAGTCAAACAGAATAATACAGAATTATCTTCTCAACCAAAACGCCGTTCAAAATATAATGGTGGGTGTTTGATATAAACAGACAGCGTTATTAATCCCAGTTAAGTTGCCGGACACAGCACCTTTACTGATGGTAGGCTAAAAGTAGAAGAACAATGGAAAGGCCGAGTATTCAGGTGTACGAGCCCGTTCTGGCCATTGACAATGTTGAAGTTGGTGGCGTTCCAGTTAGGGTCAGTTACTTTTCATTTTAGACAGTATTATATGAAAGACTAGCAACCCATGCATTAGTGCACTGAACACTGAAGACTGAACGTATGTATGTAGTTTGTTGGACTCCTGAATTAATTCGCTGAATTACCTACGGACTTACCTAACCTACATACACTGATTTGTGTTTTGAGCCAGTAAATATTGAATTTAGAATTTAGATAACCAATCAGAAGCAGAATAAAAACTTCTGACCGAAAGAAAGATGCAAGCAAGACTACACGCATACAATACGCCATACACCTCAAAATAAATAAGCTTGTTATAGGTGAAGATAGTGAGTTGTGGATTCTGGCTGGGTTTCAGGTCAGCTTGTGCCTGACAATCAAATAATGGTTAACTACCTGGATTACATTTACATTTACTATTTTAGTAATACAACTTTAATTGCTGATTGCACTACGTTTTTAAGGAGACTCTCGGTTACCCCACAATCAAGTCGTGAAATTATCAAATCATGAAATTAATCCAAGCCAATCAAGCCAGAAGAAGTAAAGAGAGCCAATTAGGAATTAGGAATTAGGAGACGAACAAAAAACTGATACATAAATGAATAGAAAGATTTGTAGATGATACACGGATACACACATTTACATACACCACAGAATAATTAAGCTCATTATATTCTGGGATAATTCATTCCTGCTTGGTTGGTTGTATGCGAAGCGCTGTTTCACTTGAAGCTTTATAAGGTTGTTTACCAAACTTCAAAACCAGCAGATACACATAGACCGGATAGGCATAGGCATTAGATACAAGATATTTGAGAACAATAAGTTTTGAAAAGGCTACTGACTATTTGCTACAAATATGTTACCAAATAATAATTTTCGCTGTGGTTTGTTTTCCAGATCACTTGTATCGAGTGTTGCGGAAGCCGGATGTTCATTGGAACATTAGATGGGTGAGCTTATGAATATGAACATACCAAGTAGTGAACAAAGATTGTTCATTTTATAATTTTATTCAGCTTTTGATTTAATAATTGACCGACAAATAATTCCAGAACACTATTGGAGTACTTCATCACGGATGAGAAGACGGAAATACACTTTACAAAAGTTCGGCACACGGCTATAAGTCGTACGCATAAGGTAAGGAACACGAAATGCTTTGAAATAAAAATGCTCTACTAGGTGTATCTCATTAACCAGAATGCCATTTTTAGCTTCAGCAGGTACAATTGTGTAACTAACTCTAACTTACCTTTGTTTTGTGAATTTAGAATCAGCCAATAATGTATATCCGAGCCGCGTCTGCAATAGACACCCTTCTAATTCTGTCTGGCAGTCATTTGGCTCTATTTGACATTGAGTCATTAGAAATTAAGGGAAGCAATGGAATAGGAAACGTTACTGCCGTTGCAATAGATGAGAATCCCGTCTCTGGAGATCCGTTTCTGGTTGAGGTATTATTAGATGATTAATCGTTATGGCTATTTTTAATACAGGTTGTAAATTATGATAATAGTATTTGGATGGATAATCACTATAAGTATTTGCTTGCAGCTATGCTTCAGCCGAAAGAGTTCGATTAGTCTTGGACAAGCCACTGAAAAGGGATTTACTTTGACACGAGAAATCAATGTAGACTCCTTAGCCCTGAGTTTGAGTATGGAATCAGGTTTGATCTGTGCAGCACTGGCCAATGGCTATTATGTCATGATCAACAGTTTAGTCAAGAATTCCAAACCAATACAACTTTGTAGTTTTGATCCCAGAGACAAGCCTCGCGTTGCACACGTTAAAAAGGTGAGCTTCATTGTATGTTTATTGCATTTTCATAATTCGGATGAAATACGGTACCTAGCTATAGAAAATTTATTAATTTATGTTTTCTGAATTTCTTGCACAGGAGGAATTTTTGGTCCTGGGACCCGGCGGACTTGGTGTTTTTGTCACAAAAGACGGAAGTTCGGAACGTCCTCCGATTTCTTGGCCAGATAAAATGTTTCAAATGACGGTTCATAATAATATGAACGTGGTTGGGTTCGGCGAAGATTCTGTATACGTACACAGGTGACGTGACTATATTAAAATATTACACGCTGGATTCTGACACAATTTTTACGCAAAACAATATCTTATTAATCTGGTTCATCTAGGTCTTTAATTATACTATTTTGTAATTTTTAGTCTGATTGACTTTCAAACGTGTCACACCATTGTTCTGCGTGGAGTAAAGTGCTTAGCCTTGAGTGAAGGAAACTTGTATGTAGGAACTTCCAAAAGTTTGTTCAGACTTAAACCTATATCAATCGAGCAGCAAATTGAAGTACGTGGTTCAAAAACGCTTTTTTAAATCACTGAATCATAGTATGAAAATAATTCTTGAATTTTTTCTAGGCCCTGCTTGCAGCCGATGAAATTGAAAAGGCCTTCGGTCTCATTGAAGTGTCGCATCTGAAAGAACATGATCAGCAGCAATTACTCAGGAAAATTCATCAGAAAGCTGTTTTTATACACATTTCCAATCTAGATTTGGATTCTGCAGCTGACTCGGTCCAAGAGAGCGGGATGGACTTAAGAGAAGTACAAAGTTTTACCAGAATTTCATGCGTGCGTTTCAACTCGATTTTTAACTTTAAATATTTATCACGTTTTCTGAATAGGTTGTGAGTCTTTTCCCAAATCTTCTGCCGTCAAAGTCTTCTTTTACCAGAAGTTTTCCAGCCCTTCATGAGTTTGTTGATATCGAAAATGTAAGTTCTGAATAACATAATTTATGCGCAAGGGTTTATTTTAATTTGCTTCACTATTTATATATACTCATACAGATTGCGAAAGGCGATGCGAAAAAACTAAGGCAGCTGAGCCTATTTATGCTGGATTGTTTAAGAAAATCCGATACCATGAATTCTTCAGTGGTAAGTGGCTTCGAAATAGGTAACACTGCACAATGGTGTTAAGCCGCATGGCGTTTTTTCGTACGAGAATAATTTCAAGATTTTAAATCAATGGCATGCAAAGTTCATAAAATCTCGGAATTCTATTTGAAACTCAAAAAACCTGGGCTTACTGTACTTTTAATTAATTCTAAATCTCGGTGACTCCGTTCAATTATTTCCAGGACCTGTCCAC
>JAQFXY010001409.1:0-10706 GCA_034693865.1 Ceratophysella sigillata | reverse complement strand
TAAGTTTTTGGGTATAGCTTCTCTCGCTATGCTCGTCACATGCCGAGCAGGCCTATACTCTCAAAAATCATCCTATAGTTTTATCGTTGTATGGTGCATTCATACAAAAAAACCAGCCGCGACACGCGAGGTCAAAGGGTGAATTGTTAATTTATCCTTAATCTGGCTGTGCTGTGCTGACTAATTTGTAATTGTGCTTGTGCATTACCGTGTGCACAAATGAAAAAGTCGCCCAAAATCCTGTCACCTGTCATTGGTTAACTATCAGCTGTCAGCTGTTCGCAAAAATAATAACTTTGAGCTTACCTTGACATTGCCCTTGACCCTCTGTCCCTTATCTCGTCCCATTTTCTAATCAGCGGTATTCGCTGCTTGCTACTTGATATTATGTTTAAAGTGCTTTTAGTTCAATACTTTTCGATTTGGAATTGAAAATCCAAAATTGGCAATCTGCCAAAACTTCAAAAGCTGCAGAAATACTTATGCAGAAATGACAAATTGACTAATCTGCCAGCTTGCGTTTGAAACACGTCCGCACTTCAAGGGTCCTCAACGCACCCAACTTATCATATAGTTACATACTACTTGACACCTGCAATAAGCTTAAGCCGCGTTTATACATAATTCGGCAAGTGTTCTTCGTATTCGACGTTCAATTTGAACTACCATGTTGTAGACACGCAAAATTGCATAGTAAATTAGTTACCATATATTTAAACACGAAAACAGCATGTAAACTATTGTTAATTTATATGGCATGTGTTGCGTAATACTGTGAATGGACATTACGCATGGCATAAGGCGCGAGAAATCAAGCAAGGACTTCCTCCTTTCAGAAAAAAAAATTGCAAAATTTTACCTTTGTTGTTTGCTCACTTTTACTTTCTTTTGTATTAAAATTCTGTGTTTTTTAGGTTTTTACAAAAGCCTCGTCTCACACTTTTTGGTTGGAAGGCGACACGGAGAGCAGAGCTTGGACTGAACTCAGTTCTAGTCATTCATACAAACAGTTGCTAATTATTGGAAGCGGAGCAGGGCCAGCTGGAGGAACGAACAACGAATCAAAACAAGCAGTAGTAGCAGCGACTCAATACTTTCAAGCAGTTTGGCACAATTCACAAGTCCCAACGGGCATTTATCGTTTTCCATTTGTATACTGGATACTGGATACTTGACACACTTCAGTTTCTGTAAGTCATAAGTTAACACATTTACGTTAATATTTCAAATGTACTGGACGCTTGACGCTATACACTACTGCAGTATTTTAAAATAACAATAATGCAAAATATCGAGCGCGGCGGGTACTGGAGCTGAATGTTTACCTGTAGCCTGTAAATGTGTAAAGACTATTGTAGGCGCAGTGGAGTGAAACGTGTTCAGTGTTGGAGTAGAGCAAAGGGGTTGGATATTGGACCTATGGCCTAGGGTGTAGGGAGAGACACGGATTTTTTAAAAAGTTTTTAAAGCCATACTAACAACATATAGGGAAATTGTGACCTGTACGAAAAAAACAAACTTTAAAACAATTTCCTTGACTTGAAGCTGCCACTCTGCCACTCTGAAGAAAATTTCCTTAAACCAAACTTTCTTATCTTTAATGAGTACGAGAACTTTTATTATGGTCATTTCTTCGTAAAGGTCGTAGAATAACAGTATTCTAATAGGTATCAGTTTAAAGACAGAAACCGTGCGCAAGTCCGTAGCCTCTGCAAGATGAATTGAATTAAGTAACCTGTTTTAGTATGATAGGGCCCCGGGCCCGGGCTTGAAGCTTGGGTTTCGAATTTCCTTCCACTTTTGACTTTATGTGCGTACCGTGCTCGTCGAGATTATCAACTTTTTCTTGTACCACTATTCTGCAAAGTGTCGGTGAAGTTAAAGTCAGTGGTTAATATGATGCGCTAGGTGCTTGCCGTGACTGATGTTCCTTTCTTTACTCTTCAACTCCAGTAAACAATTGAAAAATGTAGTTTTACGTTTGACAGGCGGCATTGCAAAGGTGCTTTGCATTTCCATGTAGCAAACCGATGCAAGCACCGGAACGTTGCACATAAGTTAAATATATTCGAACACAGAACACCCTTTAACCCCCTAGGTAATTTTCCGCCGCACGCGATCGAAAAGTCAATCGATAGTGCGGTTGAGTTATAATTTGTTGTCATCGGTTACTTATATCATTGTCGTATTTTGTATCATTCAATACTCGTATATCAGGGGGCCTGCTGAGCGTTGTTGTGTGTGTTACACGAACTTCTATTTTGTATTTATTTGAAAATTTTCAGATCAATAAGAGAGTAGTTGAGAGTGATTGATGAGAATAGCACGTGTCGTCCAGTGTCGTCGTCACCTGTAAAACGTTTTTAATTACTCTAACCCGTCTCCCTCATCCCGTTGAAACATACATCCTGGGGAAGTACACAGTTAATTCGTCTAGCTCGAGCAGTCGGTCTCATAATAGTGCAAAAATGGTAAGCCTTTGTATACACTAGATTTTCAACGTAGCTATCCAATAACCATGGGGTAATTCCGTGCACTTGCTCTGTCTGTATAATTTTTGTGAAACAGCTTTCATCGTAATAACTTAAAGATAAAGATTCGAAATTTTAAATGCTTTAATATCCCACATTTTTCTTTATTAAAAATCCAAAACCCACAATTTGTATTATTTTTATATGAAAGTTTAACGAGTACCTTGTTGAGCGGTGGCGGCCATTGGCATTGGTCAACGGAAACCAGAGTATGAATCAGATAATTATTCTTATTTTATCTAAGCACGTTTTGATTGGCTATGGATGTACTAACACTAACTACGGCTTTGCGTTGCCTCAACGATCCAACGATAATTAGCAACTATGTGAAAGTAAAGTTCCCTGCGTGAAAGTTCCTTGGAACAGGTTTATCCGTTTGAACCTTTCGGCAAAACCAAACTTTACAATAAAAAATTCAATCTAGTGTCAGCAAAATCTAATTTAGACTAATCTACTTGAACGCAGCCGAGCCTGACCAGAATATACAGTTTGAGCTCAAAGAGTATATCTAAACTTTCCGGGATCTTTTTCAGAGATTTTCATCGCGGGAAATTTTTCGCCGTCTCCGTTTGAGTTTCCCCGAGTGGAATCACCTGTATTTTTTAGAATAAGTTATCGCTCATAATAATACCGACATAAAGTGCTCCATTGTTGCTTGCAATTATTCGCGCACTGTGAATGGTTTCACTTGTAACTTCATTTTCTGTTAGTAGTTTATAAATAAAACACGGTATATGTCTCCTTTTGCAAACATATACCTGTGCCTGTATAGTGCGTAGAAGAAGAACCGAGCATTTAGATTTGCTATGGATGCGATTTACTACAAAATTCATACGCGTTGTGAAATTTTGAGTTTTCAAGGCGACCATTTCCGAGTTGAACCACGACTTGATGATTGTTGATATTGATTGTGGAGTGGGTTTGGTAACTGGTTTTGGTGTTTCTCAATATTCATTTCTTATATTACAAAAGTAACATGTTTTCTTCTTAATTACTCTAGCATAAACTGAAATCGGCTCAGAGGGACAAGGTGAAGAGATTCGTCTCTTTTACACAAACCAGTGAGCAACTGGCGATTCATTGTTTATCTCAGCACGACTGGAAATTAGAACTAGCATCTGACGCCTATTTTCAAAATCCTGATAATTATTGGCGTGAAATGGCGAGCAAATCAGGCCCCGCCGCTGACCGAAAGAAGATTGAACAACTCTACAATAAGTATAAAGGTGAGTTTTTTGCTTTTCGGTACGGTTTAATGCATTAAATTGTTCATTGCATTTTTACGTAAATTACAATAATCCCATATTTATGAAAACAGAACCTACTGAGCCTGACAAGATTGGACCCGACGGAATATTTAGTTTACTTCAAGATCTCAACTTGCAAGCCGACTCTCGATTAGTTCTCGTAATGGCGTGGAAAATGAAAGCTGCAACTCAATGTGAATTCACGAAGGACGAATTTTTAACTGGAATGCTGGAAATGGGGTTCGTGCTAGATTGTGCTTTATCGAGAACATTATTATTTGCTAAGTTTATTTTAAGCAGCTTTTAATTATGCACTTCTTCTTTTTTAAGCGACACTCCGATTTTCAAAGTACTTTACTCAGAATTAGGAATATGATCTAAAAATCCTGATTGGAATTTGTAGGGTTGACTCAGTGGACCGATTGAAGACTAAGCTGATGTCAATGGAAACAGAGGTGCAGCGGGATATTGTCAAATTTCGTGATTTATATATTTTCTCCTTTTCGTTTGCCAAGAATCCAAATCAAAAAGGTATTGAATTGGATATGGCGATTCCCTACTGGAATATTCTGCTTAGCGGACGATTTGCCCTTCTTGGTCTCTGGACCCAGTTTCTTCAAGTAAGATGACATTTTCAACTCGAACAGCAGTTTTTGGCTGCGAATTATTTGCAGAAAAAACGGGTGGCTTTGTGTTATGCGGATTCCAAATGCTGCTTTTGTCGTGTGTGCTTTCTGGAAAATGATAGTTTATCCTGTCAATTTTCTATGCTTCTAATCAAATTGTAACAATAACGGCATACGCCTCAGATTCCTGCAGCGGAAGCTGCATCCGGAACTATGCCCTGCTCCGTAGCATGTACAATGTTTTAAACTTATTCCTTTATATTTTGTTGCAGGAACAACACAAAAGATCAATCCCACGTGATACTTGGGTTCTTCTACTGGATTTTTGCCAAAGTATTTCTCCAGATCTTACCAACTACGACGAGGAAGGGGCCTGGCCTGTTCTCATCGATGACTTTGTGGAATGGGCTCGTCCAAGGCTTTCCACTCTTAAGTCCTAGAGTTCAATGATTTAATTGAAAACAATAATTTACTAATTACTCTACAATTGCCTGCTACCGAGAAAGGAAGGAGGACAGAAAGGAAACAATCTCTCCAATACTATCTACTTTAAAATACTAGAAACTCCTTAAAGTTACAGGAATGTTTGAAGAACTCAAGACTTACTTGTGTATTGTGTGAATAAGGAAAAAATTAAATAATCCCAAGAGCATGAACACATCCACAAGAGCCGGCATGTCTACCCATTGGTTTACAATGATTCCAATAGAACCTAGACTTGCTCCGTCTGTAAGCCCACGCCAATTAATGAAACCAATAACTAAAGAACTAGAGAATTCGACATTTTAGATACTTAAAAGGGTGTGATACATGGTAGCATCTGGGATTAATGGTTCCGATCAATGTAAGTACTTTCCTCTTTCCTTTTGATAAAACTCACAATACAATTTTATGTACAAAACATTATACAGAGATGCTCACGCTGAGTTGTACAGTCATTTACATAAATTGCAAGAAAACCTTCCAACCCACTTGTCACATTTCTCTCCTCTTAAATTGTCAAATGCGAAGGTTGAATGCATACTGTGCCTCGACTTCTAACTGCACGGAATCTACGACTTAAAAGAATAAAGCCTAAAGTAATATGTATGTTTTATAGGATTTTTGTCAAATCAATCAATTTTAAGGGAGTTTGGCTTGAACGAATACGCCCTGAAACTGTGTGCTACAGTGTGAAAGTAGTTTGACCTGAGTCAACCGCTTGACTTCCGGATATGTCGTTAGAGCCGGCAGGAATAAAAGTTTCAGTTATCACTGGGTTGAAACGTGTATCACCCACGGAAAAGTGGCATCTAATTCCAGCTGTAGCAGAAATATTAACTTTAATTTGACCTAAGGATCACAGATTAACTATTAACTCAAACTTTTGTTCTCTGAGTGTCAGGTTTCCAACGACGTATCTGGAATTAATCTAGGTCAAGCGGTAGACCCAGGAAAGCAGCTCAAACTTCTTCAATGCTGAAACACACGCCAGCAGGGCGCATTACCTCAAATCAAACATCCCTCTTAACTACTCCGGATTCCGAACTGTTGTTAAATATTGATGCACAATATGAAAGGTTCGTAGGTTTTCTTCCTTAGTGTTCAGTGTTTATTGCTGGCCAACTGGTTATGAGTATCCCTGTGTGAATATGTGAATATTATAGATACCTAGGAAATAATCCTTGCTGGTAGGAAGACGGCGTTGTTCTAAGATCCTGTGGAAACTGTTGAATCACTTTTCCAAAATTACACACAGAGAGCTATGTGGACTAATGTAATTTGAACTGTACGATATGATCAGGGGTATCTATTGATAATGATTAAACCAGTCTACCAAATACTAGGTAGGGCCAATGTAATACCTCCTGAATTAATTAATAAAAAATAATTAGACTCAGTTCGGTACTTCTTGCATGATTTATTTATATAATCAGAAGGGCCCAGCCAAGGGGTCCCGTCTTCTACGCATAGTATACAATTCAGAATAAATAATTAACTCAGAATACAATGGATAGGTTTACGCATCAATAAATAATATACAGTGGTGCTCATAGGGAACAGGTCAAGCATTTTGACTTTGAAAATAATTACGCGATTTTCCGAACTTCCTATGCCAAATTCAAACACAGTTGGCACAACCTGTGCCTGATGAACTGAACAACGAATGTGGCATGGGGTATATACGTAGAATCTCGAAATTCTGTCCAACAGGCAAAAGGCTTGGCCGTTTCGCTCTGAGCATCACTGTACAAGTAGTAACAATAATATGGGTACGGTACACACCACAACATCCATGTCTTTGATTGACAAAAATAGACTAATTACATCTATAACTAATATATTTAAATATAAGTATATCGTCTCTCTTGATTCTATATCTACTCTCGTCATTTACAATTTACATACATTGAGATATATTTTGTGGATTGACGTCCCGCTTTTTGACTTTATGACTCTCCTTGATTGTAAGGTTAGTTTGATTGAATTTTTAAAAAGGAAAAAAAATTCATGCGGTATTTGTGTCCGTGTATTCTCCATTCGCAACTCACAATTAACGTTAATAAGTATAAACCTCTTCGTAGGTAGATTGTACCTTCGCTTAAAGAAATACTTTTTTGTCACAAGTGTGATCCTCGCAGCTTTTGCTTTCACAGCGTAGCAGGAATTAGGAATATAAAAAAATAAAATTAATGACATCACAAATCCAAAAAAAGAGTTGACAGATTATCAGTGGTTAACCTTTCCGCTCTCCAATTCTCAAACTCTCAAAGGCACGGAATCGAGACTTTCGTAATACTATTATGCTTGATTTGACAAAATAATAAATTTTTACAAAATACTATTTGTAAGTAGTAGAATATATAGGATATTTACAAAACATTAGGACTTGATTTTTTTGTGTTTTTCTACTGCGGAATGAGGGGTCCGTCACACTCACTCATATTCTCTTCATAGCTCTCAATATCAATTAAATCTAGAAGAAAAAAATGAAAGCAATTTTAGCAGCCATAGCATAGAGATTGAATTCGCTTAAGGGCAGAGTTCAGTTTTGAGGCAGCGTTGAAATTGGAAAATTGGGATCGCACAAACTTTCCCTACAAAAGATTTTCATGCGAAAAAGCTCCATTGAAAAATTCATTTTTTAACCTTTGACTTGACCTATAACTGTAATTGTGGTCAGGTTAGGTATCGGGTCAGTTGAATGGATTTTTAATGCTAAAGTTAGCTAGTATGCAAAAAGTTTTTGATCCGTCTATCTTTTAATGAAACTATTGCATGGGAAGCTTGTCAATGGACTTTTTTTCTTCTAAAAACAGAATTTAAGCGGTGAACTAGTTCGTTAGAATGCATATTTAGAACGGAATTAAGCAGTCCGAGGACTGGAAGCCAGCTTTTAAAAAAAATTATAATTAGTCACTAATTACATGGAAGTATAATATTTATGTTTTCCCTAGTGTTCGGGCAAAAGGAATTCATTTACATAGCATTCTGTCTAGTAGCTGCAGCTGTACTAAAACAGTGCATTGATTTAGCGTTGTTTGTTTGGTGGAAAAGGGAGGAAATTTGGAAATTGAACTCAACACTTAAGCCGCTTCGCGAGCTTTCGCCTTGCGAGCCGCAGGTTTGCGAGTCGCTGGCTTGCGAGTCGACTTACCATTACTATTTTCAGAATGTTCGTACTCGTAGTTTGAAGGGAGAGAGCCGGCGGGTGGAGAGCGGCCAGTCTCCAGATTGAGTTCATCTTCGGGTCGCGGACTACAAGACGTGGTTTTCCAATGCGTACGAAGGCCACTGGCGGAAATGTACTTCTTGCCACAGTTAGAGCAGACGTAAGGACGCTCATTACTATGGAGGCGTTTGTGTAATTTCAAATGGACGAATTGAGTAAATTTTGCAGGACACAATTCACAGGCATAAGGCTTCTGGCCTGAGTGAAGTCGGAGATGAGTCTTGAGATTCGATGTACTGCTGAATCGCTTCTTACAAATGTCACACTGATGCGGCTTCTCGCCTAAAATACACAAAACGCACAATTTAAAACACAATCCTTTAGGAAGCATTTCTTCAGGATGTTTCAACCATTCGTTTCGTAATTCACTTACCAGTATGAACCAAATGATGCTTCTGAAGATGAGCCAGCTGAGTAAAGCTTTTAGTACAAACGTTGCATTTGAACGGGCGTTCCCCAGAGTGAGTTCTCAAGTGAACCTGGAATTCAAATAATAAATTATATTATAAAAAATAGGATTTGGGAAGCAAAGAATTTCCGCTTTCTATTGTGCTTCATCAGCGTCAGGAACTTGAGCTCTTTCAGCTGGTGTATTCAGTTGTACCGAACTCAATAGAAGTTTTAACTTTTTACCGCATCACTAAAGAAATCGGGTTTTTAATAATTTAAATTTTGACCAGAGAAACTCAGAGTTTCGTTAGTGCTGTGGTAGAAGTTCATAGAAAATTCCGTTTTTCAAAAACAATAATTAATATTCGGTAAACAGAATGCAGGAGCTAAGAGAGCGTCGAAATCCGCTCAAGATCTAAAGCTAACTTGAAATGTAATAAATCCTTGATTTTCGGCAGTATTATCAGCTTACCTTCAAGTTAGACAACTGTCCAAAGGTTTTGACGCAAATATTGCACTCATAGTGCATTTTCCCATCCTTTTTCTTGAGTGGATAGGGCAGACTCCGATATCCGCGACTGCCTGGACTCAGACTCCCATCATAATCCGAATCATGGTCCCGACCATGGACACTGTCATTTCCGTCACTCCCTCCGCTGGGTGAGACAATGAGCGGAATGAGTTCCTTCAAGTAGCCGCCCATGGGCCGACGGTCCGGAAAGGCTCCCTGCCCATTGTGCGTGAAGTGGTGATGGGGCATGGGCAGGGGGTGGGCGTGGTAGTGGCCATTGGGACTCAGATGCGGGCCGTTATAGCGAGGACTAATGCTAGGGGAGGAGTCCTTGCTCGAACCTGGCGGTGTGTTTCCCTGAGAATTGGGTGACAAGGCCAGTGGAATGCTTGGCGGTGTGTGGGGGTGTTGCTGGAGGAGGCCGGAATAGGGCAGTCCGTGGATTGGAATGGTAGGTGGGGATTGTTGCGGGGTCTGCATGTGGGCTGGAAAGGCGTGTCCATGTCCATGGATAGTAAGTTTAGGTGAGATTCCCTGTAAGATTTTTAATAATGGTATAATTTTGAAATTTTGAAAATGAATGGCTACTAATGAATTTTGAATTTTCAAGGTCAAAAGATGCCGTGAAAGCGCAAAGATATGGTGGAAAGCTGTATCATTGGGCAATTCCTGCAAGAATTTGTAGCTTCTTTTCTTACCGTGGGTGGCTGCATGTTGGGTGGGCCTGGATGGTAATGTGGGGAACCATTGGAAATGGTGGAATGGCTTCCAGCACTGGTGGGACTCATGCTGGGAGAATAGCCTTTGCTGGGACTCATGCTGGGAGAAGAGCCTTTGCTGGAACCGAAGTGAGCTGGATGCTGGTAGGGATGGACCCGTTCCCGTTCCTTGTGTCGATGGGTGGAGTTGGATGGAGATGGCGGGTGGCTGGGCGGTTGTTCGTGTTGCGGTGTGACCGAGCCGCCCGAGATTGGTCCCAGAAGATTTCTCAGAATCCCGTTGTTGGGTGGTGAACCCATCTGGTGAGGTGGGTGGGAAGGGGCGTAGGGGGGTGAGTGGGCGGCAGCTTGTGGCAGGTGATTGACTCGGTACGCTTTGGAAATCTTGATTTTCACTTCACGGAACTCGTTCTGACTCTTCGTCTCCTCGATCCCCTCGTCTTCCGAACTACTCTTCCGACTCTCCACTCGCTCTGCACTTGGCTTCGAGGATTTTTGACTGGAAAATCAAAAATTTAAAGTTAGCTCAATCTTAGGTCAACTGAATCTTTGACCTCAAACTTTGAATTATGAGGCTATTTTGAAATTTTTTTAAAAAATGCTGGATTTTTCACTGGACAAACTTTACTAAACATAACTTTTTGGAAAACAGTTTTAGAACAAGCATATCCGATGATACTCACCTAAAGTCCAGAACATAGTTGTTGTCATAGTCTGAGTCGGAGGAGTCTTCTGGCGGAGTGAGAGCGGGGTCATCGTGGTAGCCATGACCATAACCTTCATCGGAACGAACTGACCCGTCGGCAGGCGTCAGCTGACCTTGACTCGCTTCATACTCAGCCTTGTCGTTGGGGGAAGGAAGGCTTCCTTCCTTACTAGCACCGTTCTGCCGATGGTCGGGTGGGGAGCTGGGGCCCGCAATGGGTTCGGGTCCACTAACTTGTTGACCTATGCACAAATACATAATCTG
>JAQFXY010001408.1:0-10707 GCA_034693865.1 Ceratophysella sigillata | reverse complement strand
TCACAATTTCTGATATTGGTTGTCATGCCGATTTCAATTTAGGTGGCCTCTCCTTTTTGAAACATACTGTATATGTCCCGTCTGGGGCTTTTTCTTCGTTTCCTGATTGGTTCTGCTGACTTCTTCTGACATGATTAGATTAGATTAGTTGCACATTTTAACTCGGCAACAACATTTGTAAAAATACCAATAAAATGGGATAACCGAGAGTCGCCTTAACAACGCAGCAATGAAAGGTGACCTTTTCAAATATGTAGTAAATGTAACCATTATTTATTCATTTTATTATAGCCAAGAATCCGCAATTCACTATCTTCCCCTATAACGAGCTCTATTTATTTTACATCATATGAATATTTGCATTCATGCATATTTCAATCTTTCAGAAGTTCTTCTTCTACTTCCTTCAGGTTCTAAACTCAGTATTTAACGGTCTCAGAACAAAACTTTATACATATTTCCTTACAAGCTGCAACCAGCTTATTTATCAGCTTCATAGCTCCCGTGCGTGGACACAGGTTCGTGGGCCCGCTATTGTTATTATAAAGTACTTGATGCTGATGATGATGCTTGTGTAGCATTAAATTGTAACAACTAACAATATGCAGTACTGGTAATGGTAAGGTTTTATTTCACACATGTAAAAATAAATATTGCTTTGATTTTCATATTTTACTCTAAAATCGCTGTTCAGCTTCAGGTTCCAGTCCGCTTACTCACTGTTCGATAACCGATGCTTATGCCACTGAGAAGAGCAGATTGATCCGATAAATGTGCAACATTCAATTGCCATTTACAAGAAATGTAGCGTAGTTTTTTTAAACAGTGAATTAACTTAGTTTGACTTAAAAAGCTACATATAAAATACCAACAGAGAAAGTGGGTTTAGTGACTGAGCTATTTCCTGAGCTCCAAAGGAAAAGGCGGCAGGAGTGCTAGCGGCTTGAACTTGTCTAGATTATTGTGTTTTGGGATCAAAGATTTTGAGTAATATTTAATTTGTAATTGTTCAGTGTCAGTCATCCATAATCAATAATCCATAAGTCAAGTGTCAAGTTGTATTTTTGGCCGCTGTTTTTCAGCAAAAAAGGTGCCAAAAGTGGATGCCGACTGCCGACTGCTGAATGTTGCTAGTTACTGCTCGTAACCTAATACTTCGCCATCTGTCACCTTCTTCCACCGGTGTGATCTGTCTAACTTATTCTGTATTCGGGCAATCGACGGGATTATTGCATTTCTCTCTGCCACATTTGACATTCAAGATTGCCACACGAAACTAATCAAGGCATCAAGAATAACTAATTTGTTTTACAAATGCCTTTCTACGAAGGAATTGGGCTCGTGAATGAGAAGCTGCCGGTAGTACTTGAGATCGGTCAGGCACTCACGAAGTAAGGAATTGAGATTAGAAGATTTTAGCTTAGATTAATCGTTCATATTAATTAAAAATCTTTTCATTTTGATAATATTGATTTTCTCCACAGAGCCGGCTTTGCAGGAGAAAATGCACCTCGATGCGTCATTCCGTCAGCAGTCCACTCATCCGGTGCAGCCGACCAGGTTGAGCCAGACCTGTACCTACACCACATCAAGGACGAAACGGAACTTTACCAGGCTTTCGTCCAGTTTCTGCATAATCTCTATTTCAAGTATAATCTCGAATTTGAATAATAATATGTCATTCTCATTCAAGAGTTGTAATGATGAAACTGATTTAATATTGTTTCCTCATGCCCTCAGGATCCTTTTGATCACACCGAAGGAACGGAAAGTGGTTCTGGTGGAATCCGTTTTTCTCCGTACACGCTGGAGAGAGATTTTGGCGAGAGTATTATTTCTTCACTACGAAGTTCAAACAATTCTGTACGTACCTGCTCAGACGGGTGCCATTACGGCTACTGGGGGAGAGACAGCACTTATTGTTGACATTGGGAAGGAGGAAGCCCTTGTGACACCCTACGTCACGGGTGTTACAGTGCTTAGTCACTGTCTCAATCATGACTTGGGATCAATTGCATTTGATCGGTAATTTAACATAAGTAATCATAGATGAAGATAACAAATCTAGCTCGTCGTGGATTTTGAATACGTTTGAATGTAACTCACACAGAAACCTGAAGAACCTCCTAGAAGATAATTGCCTTAACTACACTAAGGAGGATGTAGCAAAACTACTGAAAGATTATGTCGTGGAAGACATCCGTGTGAGAGCTTGTCTCGTTACTTCAGTTCAGCGTGCTGAACAGCTTGAAAAAGAAATCGAACCAAGTCCAGAGCTACGACCCTTCCAAATTGAGAAGAGCGGAGATCAGTTCATGGAATTCAAAGGCAGTGTACGGGAACGAGCGGGAGAGATATGGTTTCAGAATAAGGACTTGGATGGAATCTCCATCCCTGCAATGATCCTCAACACGATTGCTAAAGTGAGCTCGTATTTTTGATTCAAACTGCAAATTAATGCCAAATATCAATTGCCTGTCTTTAGTCTTCGCAATTCGCAATGTGTTAATACTACCGATTACCGAGGTCAGTAGAGAAGTATGCCATTGTTAATATTACTTAACTTACAATTCGGTTTCGGTACTAATTTCTTCTATTATATCCTTCTTTGAGCTAAGAAATTGAAGCAGCCACTCTTGTGAAACGGTGCCTGTGCCCACCGAGTGTGTACCTTGCCTACTATTTCCTAATCAAAGTACATAACGGTCATATCGTTGGTCCTTCTTATATCTAGTGTCCAATCGACTGTCGGCATATACTCGCAAAATCAATTCTTCTTTGTGGTGGAGCGTCCATGCTACCTGGTTTCAGGAGCCGTCTCATCCGTGAATTGAAGAAACTCTCTCAGCTTCCTCCTTTCAATGTAACTTTCAATGACAGCTACGAGTTCCGAATGTATGAGCCGCCCTGTCCACAGAACGTGGTGAGCTGGTTTGGCGGAGCGGTGTACGGCTCAACGGAGGCCATGAATCTGCGTGGAATTACCAAGGAGTCCTTCCTGAAGACTGGGACGATTCCAGACTGGCCAGATTCAGCCAACCACGTTCTACCGTCACCAGCCTCCGTGTATTCTACTCCGAACTCCAGTCCCAACTTTATGATCCGGTCCGCATGAATGCGTAACGGCTTGTTTTATTTTTATCTATTGTCTATTGTGCAAGTATTTGATGGAAATTATAAGAAAGTAGAGTTACAGTGTTAAGAACAAGAACATTCAATTCAATGTCCATACCGTGTTTGATACTTTACGGTTATAATTGCGGATCAATAAATAAACTCTGATTCCTCATGTACAGATATTCAGGATTTTATTGATTCAAGTAGTCTTTTGAAACAAAGGCACTCAGGAAGGCCCAAGCAGGAGAGTTTAAAGGCATCATCTTAGCAGTGAATTTGGCAAATTCAATTACATTCCTCATCTGACACTGCGACTATAAATACATAAGTATCAATTTTGTACCATTTAATTACTTTTATATTACATGATTCAGAATTGTTTAAGAATTATTTACGTTATTCGAGTCTCTCCCAGTACACTGGCAAGCCTTTTTCTCAAAATCGCAAACCCCTGACCTGGCTCCGTGGTTACATTGGCAGTCGACAACGCACAGCTCTCTGTAGTTTCCAGTGTCTTCTGCGCAGTGGAATCCTTGCTCTTGGCGGACTGCAGAGTCAGATTACTTAATTTAGAATTGAAATCAAATATTCTAAGCCATAATTTTACTAACTCACATTTCGTTTTTTCGCAGTAGCAGTTGAAATCTTCGCTACTAAGTTTACCACAACTTCCAGTGACTGCTCCGTGTTGATGGACACAATCAAGTGCGCAAGGAAAGAAAACAGTTGTGTTTTGCTGCGTGGGGCAAAGGAAGTTCGCGTAGCCAGCCATTGATGCTGAAATATTAGGGGAACAAAGCACAGGTTTTGTTACCACACGAGTTATCAGCTAATCAACTGACCTTGAGTTGTTCTATGACTGATGACCTGAAAATTTGAGTTGTAATTAGTACCTGAGACTGAGACTCCGACCAGGAAAATTGCAATTGCTAATGATTTCTGCATTGTCCTTTAATTTTAGTGGTTTGATTTGCATTTGAAACTTTCACTCTGTAATTTATTTTAAAGGAAGGTTCTGGCTTTATATAAAGATTCTAGAAGTTGCATATTATTGTTTTTCGATAAGTCAAAGTTTGAAATAATTGGTTAATTAATTATTATCTGTCATACGTCATACTATGGGAGAAATTAACATATACTTTTGAATACCTTGTTTGTAATCTCTTGACCACAGAATAACTAAGTGATTACGTTTGTGCTGAGGTTACGCAATCCTAACTTCTTTAATAAATTTAAGCCAAATGAGCTCACGCCATTTGTGTGGCAAAATGTGGCATACACGACACAGCGACAGCGCGCGTGTTGAGATCATTGAGCTACATATAGTCACCAGTTGATTAAAGTCGGGTTTTTCTTCACTGACATTGGTAGGGTTGGAGTAGTACTCCGCGCGGATCCGGATCCGGCTAAGAGTTGGATCCGGATCCAGGATTCGAGATTTTTCGGATCCAAATTTCGAATCAGACATGGGCGATTAGTTGTAAATGTCGAAGGCATATGGTGTATGATCATACTTATTATTGTTGTATTATTTGCAGCATAATAGCCCAAATGAATAATCCTTTTCGATATGATTTTTACTGCATCTAACATATCATACATCCTGTGACGAGCTTGATAAACCTAAACCAAAACGAATTACAACAAAATATAAATGTAATGCGTAACTTATATCTTGATGTATTTTTTGTTATACATACAATACGATACACTCCACACTCGCGTGTGTATTTGGAATTTGATTAGATATGATTGATATGATATGACGCATATTGCATATTGCCTAGCACAGCTATTTATCTCTGGCTTTGGTTCAATCCTGGTTCTCAATAGATAAGCTACAATGTTTCAGAATCCAATGCGTGCAACTTCACCAGTATGTTAATTAGACAAAACTAATCAACTGCAGGCATTGACTTCGCGTCCTTTTTTCCTGATTTGTCATAACGGGAATACACCATTACGAAAATGTATCAACTTAATCCTCCAATATTACAAAAGGACCAAGTAATCTAATGTTGTCGTTTTTTCAAGGAAGCAGGCTTTTATGTCAAACCATTAATTGATGGTCAGATTATTACGTAGGTTCTTACTTACCTAGGAGGTCGATTAACAAAACAGTTATAAGTTAAATGCAATTGGATGCATCGATGCATATAACGAGAATGAAGCGAGTATCGCCCACTTGTTTTTATATTTATTTCCTTTGATTTTAATGACGAATTACGGATAACCAAATTTTGCAATCACAGTATTTAATAGAATTATACGAAAATTTACAGGTTTAACAATGTTTAAGTTCAATATAGTCTCCGTACCACATTTGAGCTTAACTGTTATAATTCCGGATTAATGAGTCAGTATTTATTCAGGTTTCTACTGATTCACATAATCTTTTGGTACAAATGAACTCAGATAGGCCCAAGAACCGGAGCTCCGTGGCATCATCTTAGCAGTGAATTGGGCGAATTCAACCACACTCCTCATCTGACACTGGGTCTGTAAATAATATACGATTATATATTTTTTAATATTTTATTAGTTTTGTGGTTATTATGATGAAAAACTGTTTAAGAATTGCTTACATTCTTCGCGTCTCTTCCAACGCACTGACATGCTTTTTTCTCAAAATCGCAAACCCCTGACCTGGCTCCGTGATTACATTGACAGTCGACAACACAGAGCTCTCTATAGTTTCCCGTGTCTTGTTCGCAGTGGAATCCTTCCTCGTGGCGTGCTGTTTAGTTTATTTTATTATTTTGAAATCCTTGAAATATAGTTTTCTAATCCGTAATTTCATTCCACTCACTTGTAGCTTTTTCGCAGTAACAGTTGAAATCGTCGTTCTTAGCTTTACCACAGGTCCCGGTGGTTGCTCCGTGTTGATAGACACAATCAATAGCGCAAGGAAAGAAAACAGTCGTATTTTGCGTAGTGGGGCAGAGAAAGTTCGCGTAGCCAGCCAATGAGCCTGAAATATTGGCAGAAAAAGCACAGCTCGGATTAGTTTATTACGAGTCTTAAACGCAACGATTCAATGGATCTTGTGTTGTTTATATGACTAAAGAGCGGATGGCTGTGCTGTAAAAATTCCAAAGAATGCACATTTACAATTATATAAAGTAAAAACATCTAAAATATCATCTGTAGGCACCAAATATGCACTTGAAAATTCAAGTGTTTATATCATTTTTTAATACTTTTATTTTAAATATTTTTTATAAAATATAATTTGTACTGTGTTTTTCTACACCAAAATTGTCGACGTAGGTTTGCACAAAATGTATTCCCAGGTGCTGTTTCATATGCATGTTGCATAAAATATAGAAATATGGACCAAACCTTCAAAATATACCAAGATTTGCAGAATCAAACTCGGTAGATAAATCGGATCGGAGTGGCTTGATCGGTGCTTATAGGCTTGCTAGCCTTAAGCTATATAAAAACTATGAAAATATGCAGAAACCTGTACTTCAATTATGATTTGACCTGAGACATTTGACCTCTGATTTAAGCTTTGAGTTCGTTTATTACCTGAGACTCCGACCAGAAAAATTACAATTCCTAATGAACTCTGCATTGTAGCTTTATTTCAGTGATCTATTATGAACCAAGTTTGAAACGTGCACTGCTTCACATAATAAATTTAAAAGGAAGAAAAGGGCTATATATATGGGCTTTAAAGATGTAGATAATACATTATTTAGCCACTTATCGAAGGTTAAATTAATTAATTAGTTGTCTATCATTCTAATGGTAAAATTAATCACTTGGTTTCAATCGGTTTGCGGGGTTATAATGTTTCGGTAAATCCAAGACAAAGGATCTCGGCTGGCCTGTGATAAAATTAGGTATGGCACGTAGCAAGCGCGCTGAGAGCGTTGAACTGTCACTAGTCAGTCTCCAGCAACAGTTGATTATATTTGCGGTTTTGTGTTTGTTAACTGGCCATGGTGTGGTGTGGGGATGACGAGAGATATGTAATTGATAAAAATAGAGTAATTCTGGTATGTCAAAAGTTTAAATCGAGACGAACAGCATTTAGGAATATTCTGGTCTAAACCACAATTTAATTCAACTTGTATTTCCCGAAGTAATATTTCTAATATTTCTAAATCATGTTAATTTCAAATACAATTTACAATGCCTTAGTAGTGGTTTGCATGCATATCAACAGAATATTTTTACTACTAACTAAACTACGTTGATTCATGCTGCTCGGCTAATAGTCGGAAAGCTTGTTCTTGTTACTCTGCGAGAAATATGTCGGAAGTACAATCTCCACCAGGATAACGAATCTCGTGTGCAAGTACCGGACCATCGGGTTCCAAACCAAAGTCCACCAAAAAGTCCTTATTGACTTCAAGCCCACCGCAGCAAGTATTGACGTCGATCTGTAGCAGGACGGATCCTTTTCTGTGTGTTTTAGTAAATATAGGATATTTATATTTGCCGTACGATACTATACACAAGATTTACATCGAATGCAAATTCTTGTGCATGTAATTTAGGAATTAAAAGCACATTAATAAATGTTCAGACTTACTCAACCATGTCCGGATAGAACTGTCGATCATACGAGCTTATCATGGAGTTGGTGACGTAAAGTCGCCTTCCATCCAGGCTCATTTGAAGCATTTGCGGTCCACCAACAACACGACGACCCTTTATGATCAGCGGCTCAGGTTGTTCCTAAAATACATTTTTAGTTACACCGCACGCGCAACGTACTGCAAATCCTGTAATTGGGACCGTTGTTGCTGTGAAGCAGCTTACTTGAAAAAGCCACGTCTTTAAAGGGGAAGTTTGGCTTGAGCCAAAGCGCCTTATATGCAAGCTGTATGTAAGAAGTTTGAGCCGCTCGTCAATGGCTAGAATTATCAAGGAAGCGTCGTTGGAAAGCTGACAATCTAACAAACGAAAGTTTCAGTTATCTGTTGATTTAAGATTAGACTTAGCCACATAAAAGCGACATTGAATCCTAGCATCTGTACCTGTACAGCACAAACAGAAACACTAAGTTTGATTTAACCTATAAATGATTCCCGGTGTACTTGAAAACTGAAATCTTTTGTCACTAGAATGGCAGCTTTCCAACATTGGTGTGTCGGATTCGAGATCAAGTGGTCGAGCGGCTCAATTTTCTTACCTGCTGCAACAGCCGCCTGTAGGGCGTAGCTCCAATTAGCGCAACATCAAACCTCCCTCTTAATGCTTACAGTTAATTCGGTGTCCACGATGACCTTGACTGGCCCACCCTTGGCGATTGACCCACCCAACCAGACTTGGCCCACGAATCGGGGATGTGTGGGATCCGAAATGTCATACTGTCGAATATCTCCATGAATCCAGTTGCTGAGGTAGAGGTACTTGTCGTCCATGGAAATTAGGATATCCGTTATATTTCCCTGCATTTCTGGAAACAACCATCCCTCCACTTGCTTGGGCGGTACGCTGATGACTTTTTCAGCCACCCATCTTCCACCCGGTGACTTGTAGAACCGAAAAATATTCGACGTATTTCCACAGCACACGAAACCTTGGGCTTCTTTTGGATTGTGTAGGAATCGTATCTCGGTCGGCGTCAGACCTTCCTTCCCCAAATAAATGGAGTTAATATACTTACGCTCTTTCCAGTTCCACACGTCCAAGTGATATCCGTATTCCCCTACAATGTCAAAATTTAAGGTACACTAAACCTCTAAATACAATTTGTACAGCATTGGCAAGAATCCAAGTAAAATGGACTACCGTTTTGCACATCGACATCCTGGTAACCCCGCATGATTGCATTTGGAGATCCCCACTGGGACGAAATCATGACGTTGTGGTACGGCTGGTACCAAAAGTCGTATCCAAAATCCGTCCTGTCTTTTGACCAGAGTCCTGAAAGGATTTGCGGCGTTCATTCATAAATATAAAATTGCAAATGCATTAATGACACTTGAAGCTGATAATTGAGCAATCGTAAACAAGCAAAAAAAACATTGATTTAAGTTACAAATTAAGCTAATGTCAGTTTGCGAATTACCTTTGACCTTGAAGTCATTGTTACCATCTAGCAGCACGAATCCTCCCTTGCCGCTTCCATCCGATTTTCCCATTGTAACAATCATCACCTCACCGGTTGGCAGACAGTGAGACGTATGTGGTGCACACACGTCCAGCGCTTGAAGCTCTTTTGGCTCAATTACTTTGTGCATCTTTGGAGCCCTTGGGTCCTTCATATCGGCAATGTAAATTCGGGAACTTCCAATGCAAGGAAGGATCAACTTGTCCCGAGTAGCCGATGTACATCCATGACAGCTGCTGCAACTATTCCAACCCGAGTGATGAAGCTCGTCTCCCGTATGCAACGTTTTTAGACGATGAATCACCTAAAATTAGGAAGGAAATTTTCAAAGGAATATATACGCAAATGTCCATCTTGTGTGCAGTAACACCTATGAATTGGCAATTTTTCTTCTGCGGTTACCTGAAGATAAGTTGAACTTTCGGGATCCACATCAATGGTTGCCAAGTAGTCAGGTTTGGAAGTGTCGGGTTGATAGCAAGTGACGTAGAAGAGCCTTTCACGGGGACCCTTCACTGCATCAGCCGGACTCTTGTAGCCTGGGCCTTTAACGGGTGTGGGCTTCAACTGGACCAGGCCGTCTCTAAACTCTCCGCGCTGCTCGCAGTGACCCTTTCGAAAATTCATCTTGCCCTAAAATAGAAAACTCTAGCCTATATATACATATACCATAAAGCCAGCGACCCAAGCGCTAAAATATGGCAAGATGGAAATAATAAATGTAACAAGCTAATATTTAAATTAGCATGATACTAGATATATTGCGAACAAACCTGCGATTCCCTTAGACAGGATTACTAAAATCAGAGAGGATTCTGTGTATCGTGCAAAATTCACCCTACAAATGACAGGGATTACGATAAATATTGCATATTTTATAGGTAGGGATTTATTCATGAAAGTTACGAAGTGTTACGAATTTTCAGATTATCCTTTTATGGAAAGTCGTTTTAGAATCTTGAGGCATTTTCATTTTCAGCACGAACGTCACGCGTCTAGGAGCTGAGATTGGATTTTAAGTACTAATTCATCAATTTTAACGCTCAAGCTTAGTTCCAGCTGCTTACCCGATCTTAAACCTGTATTTGTAATTGGTATGTCTAATAGTTTACAATAATACTATTCTCTGCAGCAACTTTTGATTAGGTGAATGCATACAACCTGGAAATTGAGATCACAGATGGAAATGTTGGAAAGTTCAACCAAATCATAAGTTCAAAGAAACGGTTTAGAATGTGGTTTTAAATTCAGCAATCAATAATCAATAATTAACCAATGTGTTAATTGGGTGTCTAGTCATTATCAAAATCAATCAATTTGCACAAAGTAACATGCTATCTCGTAAAACTTGAATTTAAAAAATAACCACAATGACATAATCTTTTATGTTCATGTAATTTATAAAATATTTTACAATTATAGTAATCCAAGTGCGTCTTATTTTTTTATATTTTTAAACCTGTAGTGACTTTAGTTGATCCTAATTACCATCAGCTTTAGGAATCTAGCGAATGAAA
>JAQFXY010001407.1:0-10712 GCA_034693865.1 Ceratophysella sigillata | reverse complement strand
GCGATGAATTGTGCGCGATGAACTTTCGTAGCGATGAAATGTGCGCGATGAACTTTCGTGTCACCCTTTTATTGCACCCGCTCTGTTATTTCTTTCGCTGGTATGATATGGAAGGGATATTTACTTTGTAGTAAAACTCTAACTCTGTACAACATAAAGTATTGGTGAATATATGTAGATTTCTAGTATTTGTTGAAAGGATTGGATTGGATGAGTCAAAAGAACAATGAAATTTCCAGATATCGTGGGCGGATGGATGGTGGCGTTGGCGTGACTCTCACCTGCAAATATATATAAATAAATATGCAACCCTTCAAATTAAAATCAAGTAAAATTGGTATTTTTTCGCATTGTATGGAGTCATGCCATGGAAATACAGAGAAACCTTACAAATAAGTAGCATGCATAGCAGAAATCAGAATACTGAATATATGTAGCCATATGAGCCAGAAAATAATAAATATCTTACTAATTCCTCAAGAGAAATTATCGTAATTAAATTATATTTGTCATATCAATCAGGTATTTTTTATCATGCAATATGACGTGCATGACATGCTTCATGTTCTGAATCCGCTGAACCAGCTCGAGCCTAGACTGGGTCGAATGACTACGACAGGTTAGGCATGCTCTCTGCCTCCGGCTCTTAGCAAAAAATGCATTCTTTCAAGATGAGACAGATCAGATGCCCGTGTGCTGTGCTAGCTAAAGCATTATTATAACCAAAGCCAAGTGTTATTATAGGGAACTATGCATGTATCCATCTATGTATGTATACATGTATGTACGTACATATACTGCTCCGGGTTGATATACCCTTATCTTGTTCAGAACAATAACATTCCCTGGAGCTGGAATCTAATTTTGTTCACTCTTTTGCGTTACACATCAGCAATCAGAACAACAAACAAAAAATTAAGTTTTTCACCTTTTTCAAGTAATAAGATGTAGAGCGAGACGCTTCGTTACAAAATACGTAAAATTCCAATTGGAGATGGATATTTAGCCGGACCGAGTCCCTTGGGTAAATATAAATAAAACTGAGGCTTATCCTTGTGTTAAGGTGAGTAAAATTACGTTTGGTAATAATGTCGCGTGTAACCGTTGATATTTAGTTGATATTTAGAAGTGTGCTATGAACCAAATTAAAACCATTAGTAGTAGTGGGTACATACGCAAAACACAAAGACACAAGTTTACAACGCATGCTGGAAATTACGATATGACACGATGCACGATTAATATAAGTTTTGCGAATCATTCGCTTTCTATTTACATATGTATAAGTTAGCGTCCGCATGATTCGTGGTAATCTAACTCGTTCATTAAAGTGCATGTATGTCTACCTTACCTTGTTTAAACTTTGGTGGTGAAAACCTGTGTTGTGAATATGTCTTCAAATTGTATTCGTTAATAAGTCAGTTGATTCTGATGTACTTAAAGCTCGTATTTGTGACTATTTGTATGTTTTTTTTTTGCATATTCTCGGGTTTGAGTGCATGTACTTCATTATTTCGTTGCATCTATGTTGTATATTTTCGGTTTTGTCCGTATAATATAATTATTACCTTGTTTGTTTTCATTCAAATAATTGCTTATATTATATAAAATTATAAACTTTTTAAAGATAGACGAACGTTTCAAGTTTTTAATATAGAATTAAATAGGTGTGGAAAAAAGTAATAAACATTAGCGGTACAAAAATCAAAAATAAAATATGCATCTATTTTGCGCATTTGCGAATTTTTTTTAACCGGGCTTTACGATAAGTGATTCGATAAGGAAAAGCTGTGTATGTATTTGAATTTGCATTGCATTAGATTACTATTACATTGAATAATGTTCGAAAATCTATTTGAAGATTCCAGCTACCGTGATGGACCACTTTTCTAGCACCCAACATCTGGAAGTACTAATGGATTCACAAATTGACGGCTCAACTTATGGATGATCTCAACATTTACTATAGACGTTGTGGAACACATTACATTGCAAATTCACCCAATACTTAGTGGCAAAATATGAGCCTTATTATTCCAGGATGGCGTCTTCGTTTTCTGATTTCCATTTGCAATATTCTTTACTTCGTGCTTCGGGCAATTGGTACGAAAATGGATACATATTTAATTCATATTCCATTTTAACAATACCGATAGGTGTCAATGTATTGTGTTAAGTATTTAAGACACCATTCTACAAGATTTCCATTTCTGAAATAGCTGCCAAGGAAGTTCCTGGAATTGGAATCAAGTTTATTGTTGAGCCCAAGGACACTATCGTACCCACAGGTGGAAGTGGCATTCTTAATTGTGCTGCTCGTGGTGAAGGACAACCGAAAATATCTTGGAAAAAGGACGGATCACTCATATCATTTGTTGGGGACACGCGAAGGTGCGTCGTTTCGTTATAATTTCAAACGTATCAATAGAATAATTAAATATAGTGGTTCTTGATCGAAAAGTTACATTTTACATTTAAATTCTGCATGCAGCGAGGAGGATCCATCTTACTTTGGAAGGTTTGGCGTCAAACTCTGCGTTGGTAAAAATGTAATTTTAGTGTAACTAATACTGGGCTTTTTTTTTGTGGGTATAGATCTATTTTGGCAAATGGCTCACTCCATATTACATCGCTCTATCACACAAGAGAATCTCGGCCTGATGAGGTAAGGGAATAGTGCTCTGATTAATTATGAAAATAAAACTTCGTAAATACATGTTCAATTTGAATTTCTATTCCCCTTTAGGGTATGTACCAGTGTTTCGTTACGTTGGACGGCGTTGGGTCAATCCTATCTCGCTCCGCAAAACTTCAGGCAGCTTGTAAGATTTGAATAAGAGCATGTGCTTAGAATCTATCCACAGGATATAATCGTATAATCTGTCTGTCGTTGCAGCATTAGCACGATTCGACGAAGAACCAGAAGATATTAGTGTTGGGATTGGACAAACAGCTCGTTTCAGTTGTGCTGCACAAGGAATTCCTCCCCCGGTTGTGACTTGGTTCAAAGATGAATTTCCGCTTGTTCTTGATGACTCCAGAATGACTGTTCTGCCGTCGGGTTCCCTGGAAATCAGCCAGATCGTAAACTCAGATGAAGGCGTCTACAAGTGCAATATCTCCAACATTGATAAGCATTTCGGGTCGGTCGGCGGTCGGTTGGCACTCAATAGAGATCCTGATCGAGACACGCCTCCTGTCTTCACTGCCGTTCCCAAGAATCAAATTGTAATTGCATCACATTCCGTGGTTCTGGAATGTTCTACACTAGCTTATCCTCAGCCAACAATAACGTGGCTCAAGGACGGCGTGACCATTGACTTGAGGTCAGAACTCAGAACTATTTTATGTTTTAATTGCGACATGCTGCTAGCAGGGAATAAGTTCAGTTAAAATGATTCTCATGTCAACTATGTTAACCCTTCAGAACTTTGGGAAGTCGGTACTCCTTGATCGGAGAAGGGAATCTGATGATATCGAGCGCTGAAGAGTCTGACAAAGGAACTTATCAATGTAGAGCTGAAAACCGAGAGGATTCTTCTGACGTTTCAGCCACCTTGGAAGTTCATGGTAAAAATTTTAATTCACTTTACGTTGGCCCTACGTAAAAGATTCCTAGAGTAAGCTCCTTACCAAAAGTTCCCTGGATTAAGTTCGCCTTCGCACATTTCTGGCAAACCTAACCTAACTGAACGAAACGTGATGATTTGTCGAGTTAATTTTGTCCAGCCTAGTGCTTAGATATATACAATTTTAAACCAGCAACTTATTCTTCGAATTCTAGTTCAACCCCGAGTTCTGACTACGCCCGGTAACTTCTACGCTTATGAGAAAGAAGACGTTGAACTTCCATGCAAAATATATGGAAAGCCTGTGCCTACAATTCAATGGTTCAAGAATGGAGATATGATCATCGAGGGAGATTACTTCCAGGTGAAAATTAAACAAAATTATGAAGATTCAGAATATTTTGAATTATTTTATATTATATTATATTTTGAACTAAGAGAACATTATCTTCCACAGATTGTCAACGGAAACAACTTGAAAATTCTGGGATGTCTCGGCTCTGATACAGCTATGTACCAATGTTTTGGAACCAATCCAAGTGGCAATGTTCAGGCGTCGGTTCATCTCCGCGTTTTGAAAAAAGGTATGCTTCGTTGTATTTGCTGCATTCATTGCGTGTTTATGTTTTATTTTATTTGTTTGTTTTTGTGTGCTTTTTGTGTTTGTGTTCGTCCTTGTGTTGTTTGCATCTCTACCAAAGGGGAAGCAATTCCTGTAGCAGAAGTTCAATATGAATCTCTGCATCTATTAGGTGAAGCGTTGCCACAAGGGGGATCAAATTCTGATCCTACAAGTTACGGACCTTCCTCACCAAGAGAATTGGTGGCTGTACTCGTGTCCACTCGATTTGTAACACTTTCCTGGAAACCGCCGTCTGCTTCAAACGGAAACATCACCGCTTACGCCATTTACTACAAGGAACTTGGTTCGGATCGAGAACGAGTTTTGAATACAACTCAATCGCATTCAGAAGAAGTAAATGTACAGGGGCTTCAGCCAAACAAGAGATATACATTTCGAGTTGTTCCGTACAATGAAAAAGTAGCTGGACAAACTTCAAGGGAAATAACTGTTCTAACGCAACCAGAAGTAGATGTACCCGGACAACCCAGATTCCTCAAAGGCTGGCCAATCTCTCCGACAAGAATCGATCTTCACTGGGCTCCACCCGAAGTGACCAATGGCGTTATTCAGCGATACAAGGTTTACTACGCTGAGTCTTCAGATAACGGCTTTGACGGTTCGGGAGTTCAAAAGTTTTCAACCGAGGAACATGACATTGCGGATGAGCTGGATGAAGACGAAGACGACTATCTGATTCCAAAGGACGGGGCTGTTCAAACCGCCACAGTGTCTACTCCAGAAGCAGTTCTGGAAGACCTGCGAGTATTCACGGAATACTTCATCTGGGTTGTGGCTTTGAACGAAAATGGTCCCGGAGCAAACTCAGATCAAATCAGAGCTACAACTCTTTCAGATGCACCGGCGGACACTCCACACAATGTTTCCGTAGAACCGGCTTCTTCTACCGTACGTTGAATTTTGAACTCTTCTAACTGGTTTTAATCTTAAATTCCAAATTAATATTTACTTCTTTCCCAGAGTATTGCCATTCGTTGGGAGCCTCCACCAATGGAATTCCGGAATGGAATTATTACGGGCTACAAGTTGAAATACAAGCAAAAAGGTCGGAAGAGAGCTGAAACAATGACCACGGACGGGAATAGTCGACTAATGGCCTTGAACGACTTGGAACGTGGAGTTGAATACCAAATTAAAATTGCTGCACTCAATGTAAACGGAACAGGTCCTTTTACGGAGTGGGTGAGTGCGACGACGTTTCAAAGGGATTTGGACGAGACTCAATTCCCAGACAAACCGAATTCACTCCAAGGTAAGTTTTTGACGAATTTACCCAAAATCAAACGCTCACAAGGCCGAAATTAGGAAACAAGCTAAATTATTTGTTTGAATTTCAGCACGAGCCATGACGGACAGTATCACGATTACATGGACTCCACCGGTGAATACTAATGTAATGGTTAGAGGCTACACCATTGGATGGGGAAAAGTAAGTACATAAGTTGACAGGGAGTCTAAAAATAAATCAATAAATTGTCCTATTCACAAATATATCATAAAGATTCGTTTGAGGGTGGTGTCGTCCATGCGTTTATTACTGGAATCGCTAAACTGATTTGGCTTCTACCACTATTTACCAAATCTTATTTGAATTTTATTAAAATTGCACTCTGTTTTAACAGGGAATTCCGGATGTGTACAATAAGCTTGTGGATGGAAAACGACGCTCGTTTACAATTGAAAAGTTAAAACCCAACTCGGAATACGTAATCAGTCTCCGCGCATCCAATTTGGTTGGGGACGGGGTTCCGATTTATGAAAACGTGCGAACCAGGGAGACTTCGGGTGAAGACGATGAGGATCAAAGGTAGATCTATTTTGTTTTTAAAATCATATATTTAAGAGACTTTTTAGCATTAATAATGCCTAAATCTTGTACAGACATCATCGGATTCCCCAACTTCCGCCGCCAGTTGGTCTGAGGGCTTCAGTAATTTCGTCTACTTCAGTTGTCATTTCCTGGACAGATTCCTCGTTGTCCAAATCCCAAGTTGTGACGGACAAACGGCATTACATGGTCCGATATATTCCTACCGATACACTCGGACTGAGTCGACCCAAGGCAGCTTTCAAATACATGAACTCAACTGGACTGAACACTATACTCAATGATCTCAAGCCGAATACCATGTATGAGTTCAGTGTTAAACTAGTGAAGAACCGCCATTCGTCCGAGTGGAGTTTGGTGGCGGTGAATAAGACTTTGGCATCTCCGCCGACTGCGACACATCCAGTCGAAGTGTCGCCGTATTCTTCACCTCAGGATTTGACGCTTCTGGCTATGACTGGGTAATAAATGCGGTATTGAATTGCGGACTGTTTCGCTATTGGTTGCTGATAAACTAAATGATTCAATGATTTATTTTTATAATTTCAAACTGTATTGTTTTTGCAGGGAAGATGACGCTTCAGTGGTGATCCTGAATTGGCAGTAAGTAATTAAATTAAGTAAGTAATTAAGTAAATAGTCTATTATTAAATTTTTTTAATTACTTAGACCCCCAAAAGTAATGCAGGAGGATGAAGTGAAGGGCTACTTGATATACTACACGACGAACCCTCAGTTGAAGGAATGGGTGGAAGAAGTGGTTTCGGACGACGTTTTAACCCATCAAGTTACCAATTTGACGCCTGATACGAAGTATTACTTTAGAATGTCCGCCCGTATGAACTCCAAAGGTGTTCTAAGTCCAAATACAGAAATTAAATTCGTCACCACTCCGCCGTCTAAGAAAATGAACGACTTCGGAAAGCCTAACTTCAGAGGTAAATTGACAGTTTTCGAATTCCAAAAATACATACCTTATCTGTTCGAATCTGGGTAACAATTAGTACGATTTCCAGACGGTGATTCAAGATCGAGTCAAATGATCCTGTATATCTTGATAACCCTGTCAGTGGTTTTTGCACTTGCGAGTGTTTCGCTCTGTGTCTACTACCGCAAACGTGGATTGGAAAGCTCACCAAAACATAATACGTTGAAGTAAATGAAAACCGAAATTAAGGTATTAAATCTGGAAAATTATTTAGTGTTACTAATTCGAATTGGGATTTGGAATAGGAAAAACAGGAAACCCGAATTGAAGCCACCAGATCTCTGGATTCATCATGACCAAATGGAACTCAAAGGTTTGGACAAGAGTGGGCTTCAAAGGTCGACTCCCATAACTCCTTCAACGCGTGGCTCGATGGATTTTGAAGATTCAGAAGAGAAAGTGCCGCTGCAACATACGACGAACTCTCTTGACAAGACTAATTATTTAGGATCCTATGCCGGTATGCAGTTGATTGGAATTATCGTGTATTGCATGAACTGTTGAAGGCGCGTCGTGATTTAGTTGAATGTTTTCGGATTTTGCTTTTGTGTTGCATGATTTGTTTTTGTTGTTTGTGTACTTGAATTGAAAAGGGAATACTGAAAACGGTCCAGTCAGTCAGTTCCATAGTCATTCCTTGGGTCGAAGAAAGCCCAAACCCATTAAAATCCCTGCAGAACCTTTCTTTTACCAGAAAGACGGTAATTTTCATTTTACTTTGTGTGGAATGCCGTATTCGTGGCTTAAAAAATCGGGTAATGTTCGGAAATTTAAATTAGTATTTTAAAATAAAATTCAGGTGGTCCTGCAGGCACTGGTACGATTGATGGACGAAATCCGGTTTATATTCGCAACAGTCAGTCACAGATACGGGGTCATATGCCAGGAGAAAGTCTTGGGTTGAGCGGAGACGGACACAAACCGTACGAAAGCGTACAAAGTGATTCCTCTACAGCATCCAGTCAGCAGAATCTAAACACAACTGGACAATACAGGTGACTTTAACAAAATACAATTTTTATTAATATTTGAGTTTATGTAATTGTCCTCCCACACTAAAGTGTTGTACGTTTAATATTGTAAAGTGCGACATCCGACTATGGAACTCAATCTGGTAGTAGTTTAGGCACGTTGGGACGTCGTGTAGGCTCGAATCTTCGGAGTTTTACCGTACCAATTCCTCCGTCCGGTTCTCTTAATCAACCGAACACGCCACAGAACAGTAAAGGTAATCTTATTTTATGATTCGCAATGTGCTGGCAATGGCAATACAAGCGTATATATTTCACGGTAAAGGGGCTCGTAAAACGCCGTATTAACTAATAGATATTTTGATTTGAATCTTCAGTTTGCATAAGGCCGCAAGGAGTCGGTCCAATGGCTTCGTCGGGCGGTTCACCGGTGAAAAGAATTTCCGCCTCTCAGCTCCCAATATCTTCTGGTTATCCGCAGTCATTGAGTCCGAATATTGGATATCCAGGAGACGACTCCCCGCTGCACAAATGTTACAGCACAGAAGAGCTTTCTCAAGAGATCTCGAACTTGGAGGGCTTAATGAAAGACTTGAATGCCATAACTGCCAGTGAATTCCAGTGCTAGGTCAGCTTAGACGAACTCTCAACTCATAATTATATTTAGAAGCTATCTCGTAAGCTTAACTTGTTACAAGGGTCTTCTTGAATTTATTGGAAATGGAAGTGGTCTCATTGTGTTTTTTTACATCATCTTAAGTAGGCATTAGATATATATTATTATATTAGATTATTAAGTATCACTAATGATGAAACTATGCATTTACAAGATGTTCAATGTACAACTTTGTTGCAAATTACAAAACCTTCCTATTGCTTGTGTTCAACTGAAGATTTTCGCTGTGAAGCTGTAAGATACCTACCTACAATATTACGCTAAGTATTTACAACTTAGAGCAATTTGCACTTTTAACTTTGCGTAGAACAATGTAGAATTATATCAGTATTAATTTATACAACGCCAAGTATTCCTATCTATAACAATCTTTCTAAATTTGTATTTCGTAGCTTAGCTTCACTGCTTTGCAAAACCGTTTGTTTTATTTAGACGTGGAGAACTTACATCATAGGTTAGAAATTGTACAAACATGACATTAAAAGACAGGAAATGCCACAATTATTTAGTCATTAAATTATAGTTACACAATTAATGTTTAGTAGCTAACTGATTGGATAATACTCATGTCAGACTTGTTAGAGTAAAATGTAAACTATTAGTGTAGTAGCCGCCATTTTCAGAAATCTGCATGATGTAGAATACATAGATAGGCAGTTTGGTTTCGATACTCGTGATTATCCAATTCTGAAGTGAGTTTTAATTTTCCTATTTATCCTAATCCTGTATTTATACTTTTGTAAATGATTTTTACATATTGAATTACCTAAGCATTTAAATTGTCAACTTCCTTGGCATGGAATTTTTTATTAAAATCGCTGTGAAGTAAATGCTCCTTGTTGCTGCACCGGTTTTATTTATATTACCAACACCAAACCACTGGCGAGGAATGCGGAATCTACAATTACCTACGCTTGGAAGATTCTCGGTGTGGGCATTATAAAACTGTACATTGCAATTGCAGTTAGGTTAGTAGTAGGTCAGCTATAGCCTACTAATGGGTTTGGCATGACCGACTAATTTAGTTTTGGAAAAACTAAGTTTTTACCAGTAAGAATTCAACGACACAATATCTAACCTAAACCTAGCTTAACAAAATAAATAACTACAATTTGCAGTTTGAAGTCTAAAGGTAGAAAATGAGCTTTCCGAGGAAACTGTTTAGATCTTTTTTTCTCAAGGATTATTTTTGCCGTCCGTGCATAATAGTCAAGTTGAGGTTATATTTATTAAAATAATATTGCCAGTAATTTGGTCTGCCTATTAAGCCGAATCTATTGATGTTTCAGAGTAAAAAAAGAAACGAGTTGTAGGCTAAGAGTTAGGATGGAGTTGTGTTTTGTGCTCAATTATGACAGGCCTGAAGTCCATGAAGTATGTAATGTATACTAATGATACAGGAGAGGATGAGATGAGTGGCTTGGCTCTGCGGCTGCTAATGTTGCCAGTTGCCAGGCCATGCAAGAGAAGGCAGGGAAAAGCGTCTGCATCTCTCGAGTCAGAACACCTTACGTAATTGTATTGAGGACTTGAGTAGTGGAATTAACTACAGAGCAGAGAAGAATAGTGGCGACATGAAGTCGAAAGTGAATCCGGAATCTGCTCGTTTTTTTTTGCTTCTATCTCTTCACTTTTCTTTTCTTAGCAGAAGATAAAGAATGCAAAAATAATGGGAATATCGCCTCTCGGCTTCCGCATCACAAAGAATCAGATTCAGAAAGACAGTTCTTATATCACTAACAATTCTTCTGATAAGCACCAGCTATTTAGTCAATTCAAATCGAACAGCTGTAATATATTCTTTAGCTAGTAGTGTATATGCACTTCTGGTTAATGTACTCACTAACCGGCTAATATTTATATAAACCTACAGAAACTAAAATCATATGATATAGCTAATTGGTAATAACTAATAACTGTCAACTGATCACCATTAAATGCACTCGACTACTTAACATAACTAACGAACATAACGAATCTAACCTAAGTACGTACTTAACATAACGAATCTAACCTAACCTAACTTACAAGATAACC
>JAQFXY010001406.1:0-10728 GCA_034693865.1 Ceratophysella sigillata | reverse complement strand
TATGCGGGAAGAAAGTTCATACAGTACGTGCATGTTATGGATCTATGCATGCACCAACAATACATAGAACTCTTACTATCAAGAAATTCATCGGATCTTCATATCTACATGCAATTCAAAACAAGAGACGACGGCCCATGCGAATCAGAAAACACATTGACGGGAACTTTGGGCCTAGTCTATCTATTTGAAATAAGTGGAACGGATGCTTTTTCTTTCCGTAGAGGCAATCAAAATCATACACCATTCCTTTCTCGTAACACTATTGTCGCAGTCACTCGAACATTATGGGGCTCAGAAAGTCATTCATATCTAATTCAGACTCTAGCAGCCGATACTGGCACATGGATAACCTTAGACAAATATATTAAGTTTCCCCTGGCACCTTATGGTATGGTCGATTTCTTGGGTGCGAGGCAGGCTTAGGGCTGGCTGTTGAATTGAGAAATGGGTGACAGCCCTCCCACAATTCGTTATCGAGTTAAAATACGTCCAGAAAATCCAGCGGTGGAGCAACACGGTGACGTATGAATGTTCAATAAAAGCGAAAAAAAGCGAAGAACTGGGACAGCTTGATTTAAAAGCACTAGAGGATCTAACATCAAAGGAAATAAAGCTGACAGTGTTTTCCCTTTCCGCGCTTTATATCTCTGCGAAAAGTACTGCTTCTTCTCAATTTCCGAAATGCTGAGAAATTGGATTGAATCCCTTTATATCAGAATCCTCCCACTAATTGAATCATGTACCTACCAACGAGTACAGCGTCATCTCAAACTTAAGACAAATAACTCCGCATCAAGACTAATACATCCACTATGCGATCCATTTTGCAGATGAACTGAATAATTAAAACTTTGTAACTTCAGAATTTACTGAAGGAAAAATCTTAAGCGTCGATCTTTTATCTTTGTTTCCTAATTAATTAATACCTCCTTATACTTTTTTTGAACCTTAATCTTTGATCTGAGATCTTTTAAATCTTCAAAGCTTTTCTCTGTTTAGTACTTTAGCATCGGAGAAAACTGGAGGTCATATGTATGTCAAAGATTCCCGAAATATGCCGAATTTGCAGAAACAAAGCATTCAAAGCATTGCTAAAGTCAATATACGATCTTTTAAAATCAGCAGAATTTGGTGGTAAGCTATTGTGGAAATATTCTGTAAGTACCTACGTAGCAGAACTCTGTTATGTATGCGTTTATTAATTGGGTAATATAGCATAGAATGGTACTAATTAATTTCTAAACCATGAAACCACTTCACAATGAACAAAAACTAATAACGTTAGTTTTATTTGCTAAGCTTGCGCTCTGAGCTTAAAAGTAATGAACAAGTTTTTCAAGAATAAAAATAAACAAGAGGTGTTCCTGGATTTGATTAGTTTTTTTTAAAGGAACGTCACGTCTTTTGTTTGTTTGACTTGCTCCTATTCTCAAGAGCCATGAACCAACAACTTGAGAGTTGAATGCATGTATCTATGGACTACGTGCTTTTACTCGGTTCACATGAGTAATGAGAGGCGTAAGACATACATAATTAATAGTTTCTACAGAATCCTTGAGCCTGTCATGTTATTCGTACCTCAGTTTCGGATGAGTTCTCATTTTGGAATCCTCCATCGACACGATCTGTAAAAAATGTTATGGGAATCCAACGCTATTTGAAGAATTCACTGAGATATGTGTATTAGCTACGTATAATTTTATGACGCCTGGGGTAAGAACACGAGTTTCTCCAATCCTTCGACCTCTATTACAATTCGGTTTTATGTTTTGCATTTAGACTCTCTTTCAACCGAAAGTAGTTGAATAGAATTATCAGGGCAATAAAGTTGTCGTACTCACAGGTCAGCCTATTGCATCCTAAAGTTTTACTACGAAGAGTTATTATGCATGTATGCAGAGTTTGTTGGGCTGAAGCGAGGATCTGTAATAAGCCGAAATGTATAAAAACCACGAGGAATGGAGATCTGGCTAGATACACACTTCATAATAGAGACTAGTCGCCCCAACTTCAATGCGAAGCACTTATATGTGTGGCTCATATAGTTCTTGACAATTTAAACTGCAATAATGGGATTTTACGTAAGCTAACTATACGCTTAACGTATCCATATACTGCGGCGCAAAGCATAAGTGCCTATTTCAACTTTACAAGCCTGATCATCATTAAAAATATGTTCTACCGACAACCCCATGCATCATTCCAGTTGTGAAATCACGAATTATCCAAATTACAATTGGATAGAACTATACTTCTAAAATGATTGGTGAGTTCAATTTTGCTAACGGGAGTTTAAATATAATTTTCCTTAAAACCATTATTGTCACTATACAAATTAATATGGTTGGTTTCTTGAATACAAGAATGCCATGCCAGTCAGTAATAGTTTTAGTCCAATTTAAAACCAAAACATTTAAGCAATTTTGTAGTGACACGCAAGAAGCAGACATGTCTCAAAACGACAAGTTCTCCAAACCGCCAACTGAACTGACCAATAACACTGAGTATAGTATCTTTAGTTTGCAATGCCAGGAAATTCTTTTCGGAAACCCAGATGTTTGCCTGATCGTTTTGCCGCGAGCCCCACTGTACAGTGGTAGAAATAGTCACAATTCCATAGGTGGTTGTAGGTTGAGATGGAAATCAGAAAGAAGCGGAGGTCTGAGGATAGTAGCTAGTTAGCAGGAGTGGAGAAAGTGCTTGAGTTGGTGGAAGGCTGGGAAGCGGAGTGAAAGGCAGAGAGGCGAGTGGAGAAAGCACGGGCTTGAGATCGTCTTCCCATCGATTTCTCTGCCTACACTCTGCCGTGCTCTCTCCCAGCAACTCCTCACACATAAAGAGCAATATGTGTGCCTTTATAATCCCACGACTCACTTTAGAATATACTTTATTCCACCGGCCTCTTCTACCAACACCAGCCACGCTATACATCAAGGTGGGAAAACAGAACAGGCTTACTCGAACGGAATACGGACTCTAAAATATGCATCCTTCCAGTACACTTTACACAGCAGACAGTAAACGCTTGTCATATTTCCCTGCCGCTAATACGCCTGTTTTAATGTCTCTTATTAATTTGAAGCGAGCACGAAGTCAGTGTATACTGCAATGCGGAGTCTTTATTAGGTCACGCATGTTGTCTTTCAGCAACTCTTCACGTAATTCTTGATAATATGCCTCATTGATAGCTGCCCTATGATTCTGCTGGAAGTCTAAGTTAACTTGTGCCTGGAGAGCATTAGAAGGAGCGTGGGTTGAGCGTCTGATTAATTAAATCACATTGATTTGATTACCTTCTTGTCTCTTAGGTGCTCATTTTTACTCGTTTGTGAAACGGCAGGACTTGGCAAGGGCTAAGTTACTTTTTCTTCTCGTCTGGCCCACTCTCTGACTTTCTCTTCTGCGTCATTCTCCATCTCTTCAGTTTCAGTGGCATAGTTAGAGCTCCTCTTAATTAGCCAACCCCATCTTTTATACGACATTTCCACTCTCATCATTGGTCCAAATAAATAGGTTCACTAATTTGTATTTCAGACTTCCACAGATATTAGGCACAGTTGGAACAAAGAACTTCCTTTTGTAAGCAAAAAGAATACCTGTCCCTAGCGTATACTTTGAAAACTCAGAATTCAAATTGCATACAAAATGCTGTCTACGCATATGGTAGCAAATCCTGGATCGGAATAAAATACCTTGGCAAGTCGGGGATCAGGTTTCTCTAAGGAAGAGTCACGGCTTAGGTTGTGATCTGTGTAGGTGTAGCATATTGTCAAATGCATGTATAGTTTATGTAAAATTAACCTTTCATATTAATATCACTATATCTGAGATTTCTACAAAATATGTAAAGTAAAGTTGCATCAATCAAAAGTAAAAAGTTCCAATTTCCAATTTCAGGAGAGTCTTCCATATAAAATGTAAATGTTCTAATACCAATAAAGTAAAAATAAAATCGAGTAGGTACCTAATCTACTAACATAGGCGTAAGACTATGAATTCCAAATATATTTTAATAATGGAAATGCAGAAGGTGGAATAACTTAACTATGTATGGGCTAGATAAGGCATGGAAGGAGTTTATAAGAGACTCCGTTCTGTCAACTCACTAATAAAATATGAGCTAAAGCTCATGTACTTATCTTGATAACTAGAAAATAAAGTTGTCTTCTGTCTCTTCCTCTTTCCTTCTGTTTCTGTCAAATTGAAACGGGGGATTTCCATTCAAAGTTCACGTAAATGTTCAAGCTTACATGCAGGTCTAACTAAACTACGACGAGCAGAGTGACAAATGATGCCGTAGAGGGAAAACTTTTTCTGGGATCTCAAATTGAAAACCAATGTCACTTTCGAGTCCCTTCGAGGATACTGTGCATTGCATATTGGTATTTGTTTGAAAAATTAAGTAAGCGAACCAAAAGGGTTCAATAAATCAATTACATATCAACATTCCAGTTTACAGCTACTTAGTTGCAGTGTTAAGTACATGCAAATAGGTAAATACACTGGTTTAGATTGTTTATCCTTCGGTTTACCTAATTAAATGCTGAATTACCTAGGATACTACAAATCATTTTAGCTGACATGAATTTAAGGAGTCGGGGTTTCCTGCAAACAAGTTCTACGTACGTACTCCACAAAAAAGTTGTTTCCCCGTTGACCTCGGACTTAAAATTTTTACCATCACTTCGTTCAGTAACGTTTGGCCTAATCTACAATATCAACCTTAGGCTAGGTTTGCCAAAAGTACCCTATTCCTTACAACCTTTAGACAAGGGTGTGCGTTTGCAACTTTTTGGATGAAATTTTCTTGTCGAACCCAGGATTATCCCCGTGCGTATTCCGATAAAATATTCTTACAACCATGACGCACTTTAAATCCGCCAACGCTACTCAAGATAAAGATATGCATTCCAGCTATGCATGAATGAGATGTTTGAGTATGAGTTAGCAGACAGAGAGAGATATCGACGAGGAAAAGGCTCAGAGGATTTCCATGGAGAAATAGGCGGCATTATTAAATAATATCTATTATTAAAAGGCAGGTAATGGGAGATGAAAGGGTCTGTGAAACGTGAGCGCCTTCTGTTTCAGGAAGGAAAGGGAACAAAAGCAAACTTTTTCTTCTTTTTCTTTTTTTCTCACGTCAATTTCTTGAGGCACTGCAGAAATAATAGTTTTGGAGAAACAGAACTTGAAAAAAGGGTCTCTCTGCCCTGTACTTTCTCCCAGCAGAATTCCGTACCCACTAACTTCTACTTTGAATTCAAAAGCTCTCTCTGACAAAGTTCTTCCCTGTGGATTTCTTCTGGCTCACGTCTGAAGCAGATGAAAGAAACTCCAAAGCCTGCTGTTCCTTCCAGAGTTCAAGTGTAGTAAGTACTCGTCCGCTCCCTCACACAACTGTTAATTCAGTCCTCCGTCCTGGCTCTCACAAATAAGTTCACAAACTTCCAATCCACTCCGCTGAATATTTATGTCGCTCAAGCATTGGCCTAGATGAGTGCATCACCCGGGATGAGCACACACACAACCACTCATCTTCAGTCACGAATTTCAACGAAATGGCAGCTAATGTGGTTGAATTAATTGTAGATGTGCTTGATTTGGAGCAATAAAAGCCCAATAACTCCAAGTCAGCTTGTGTAGATAGCGAGACCACTACAGATTTGTTGTAACGTGCTGTAATTGCACAAATGCTTAGTCCAAAGTCACCGTCGTAGTATCACCAAAAATATTTATAAGGTTTCAAGCAGCCAAAACGGGATTCAAGTACGGAAAACTCCCATAGAGCGAGTTGGCATTGGCAACCACCCCTTTGTAAATATATACATGGAAAATTGCTTTGTGACTGTTCGAAGAACTTACCCAACCTTGCCAAATTAGAAGATAAACTATACTGAAAGCTTCTCGGAAAACTTGATATAACTAGAATCAACAAAATTTATATTCTACATGTGTGTTTATCGTGTCATGAGGTTTTAAACTGCATTTTTCTTGAATCAAGCTGGATGATGCAAAATGAAAATATTGGTTTGTATTATTAAACATACCTATTATGCAAATTGGCTTACACCGACACCTTAGATTGGCTGGTTAAATGGTTTAGCACCTGAAACCAGCAATAAATATGCTTGCGGGAATCACTCCAGTAAATTATGGAGGCAGGTTGATTAAAACATTTTCGTATTCAGAAAAACATGAACTGAAGTCTTTTTTTTATACCCAGCTAGTTAGCTAATTTGAATTATACACCTAAAACTTCTTCAATCAGCTGTGCTCTCAATTCGGACAACATTCAATTTTGCATTTGCTGGGAACCTCGGATTTTTTTTGTGTAAAAATTGAAAGGAAATGATACACCCCACTAGTGGGCAGTTTCTGTTTCTGTCGTTTCTGCTTGTAAAGTGGTCATCTATAAAATTTAATGTAGGTACGTCAAAGCTTGGAATACAGATATTAATGACATCCAAGCATCAACGATACAATAAACATCTCGGTTTTAACTGCAAACAATAATTTATGACGTTGTGCATTTAACCAACAATCCTACAGCAATTTGCAAATAATTTAGAATGTATGTAAACACATTCAAATTGGGCTTTACCTGAAGGAACAATACGTGTTTTGGTATAGTATTTTTCAAGTAGAATCAATTACAAATTACAAATAGAAGCATATTAGGTATTTTGTGTTTATTTCAAGCAGAAAGGGCCTGTTTTCATAAACCCTAATAACAATATTTATTACTTTTTTTTAATAGAACACACTCAAACTTCACTGCAAAGTACTGCAAAACGCAAACTACAATGCATGTGAAAACACACCAAGCTAAAACATGTGCTCACAACTGAAATTCTGATACGATCTGACAGTTAATGTCAAAAGCTAGCTACTCATGTCAACATACAAACCCCACTGCAGGTTATTCTATTCCATTAAATATTTACATAAAATATTTTCCGTAAAATGCAAATATTCGATAACATGCCGTAAGTGAAAGTTAGAGTCAAGGATCACAAATCACAACGGCATTCTTGCTATATGGAGCTTTCTTATACACAGTTTCCTGTGATAAAGCAAACCAACACATAGAGGCTATAATATTTCAGCCCCGACCGCGTTACGTACATCCCTGTATCTGAGCAGGAAATGGGAACAACAATTCAGATCCTGTTGCCAAAAATGTCACCGTCACTGCCTACCACTTTGACATGTCACTTGGCATTTGTATCACTTCCACCTCAAACAACTTGACAGTTTACCCAGCACAGAGCCCAACGACTAAATCGACTATACCCTAGTTCACTTTCACCCTCTGCCTTTGCTGTGCTTCACTGACTTTTCCCTGCATTATTAAATTTGCTGAAAAGCGAGTGTTGCAATATTCTATCGCTTCAGTAATTTGAGGCATACATAATATGAAGCACGAGCGATGAATGCCATATTCGTAACTACTCCGAAAAACTTTTTATATAAGTATGTGGAAAACAAAAGAATACTTGCCACCTACCTCCAAGTGGTATAACGCAAGTTTGACATTACAAATAACCTTTTCAATTTGTTTTGTTTTGAAAAAAACTACATAGGTATTCAATATCTTAAATAATTGGCTTTGTGGAATTTATTTCTAGAATTAGCAGATATGGGCAAATGTTCTTAATATCAATACACGCAATCAGCGTCCTCTATTTACATCTAATCAAACTGCGAAATGCAAATGTTGCACGTTATGCTCTCGTACTTGTAAGAAGATTTAGATTCCACTCATAGATATTCCATGAATATGTGATGCTCGAGAGCAACTTCGCGCTTCGTCCCGTAGAACCTATATAGCTATATGTACATGCCTGAAGAGAGAAATGGGCTTGCTCATTCCAATATCCAGTTCCAATTCCATTTTACATTTCCATTACGATTCAGAGATTAGAGTCATTCATCTCAGCTTCAGTACTGCAAGTACCAGTGGATGTGAATATTCAAGTGGAGGTTGATATCACTATGATACCTACCGCTACCTAAATAAAGAAACTATTTTAATTAAATTTGCGTTTACGATAAACAAAATGCAAATGGATTTGTCCTCAGCTTCCCATGTAAACAAAATAGTTTCAAATTTCCGCATTGGTTTAGTACCGCAGAAAGTATCGGAGACCTGTGAACAGCTTGATATAAGTTGTTAACTCGGTTTCGAAACCAGGACGTTTACACTAAAATTCACGAGTAAATGCAGACGTTGAATCGAGTAGCTGTAAAATCGGTGCATGCAACACAGAAGAGCTTCATCATCAAGTTTGCTAATTCCTTTGCATTGAAAACTATTTTCCTGAGAACTTGCGATTGCCAATAAACTAGGAAGGGTGCCAGCGAGCAGCCCATTTTAAGTAAAACTACGACATGTTTAGATATTGAGAACACAAGAGAACTGCGTAGGGCAAAATGCCATACAGGAACAACTTTGTCCATTCAATATATCATAAGCCTAATGGCTCAGAGGACCTACTTTTATTTGTACCCCCGACCGTTGTGCGATTCTACAGTACAGCTCCGTCAGCCAAGGCAACATATACAAAATAATTTTTGCTCAAACCCCACACAATATATACCTACACAAAATTGAGCTGCAAAACCGAAGTATAGATTTTGGTAAAATCCTAGCTTCCGTTCGGTTTCTTTCGATTAAACCCTCGGTTTGGTTTTCGGTTTTGTTCGGTTCGATTTACAATTAAAAACATAATTTAGATTCGGTTCAATTCGGTTATGCAATTCTAAAATTTTGGTTCGGTTAAGAGAAACTGGTTCAACCGATAGTTTCGGTTCGGTTTGGGATACATTTAATCCAATGACGACGGAAGCGTCGGCCCTAAAATATTACACGCGTTGTCCTACCTTAGTTTTGCGAGATCTTTCTGATGTCGTGTTTTGTTTTTTGGAAAAATCCCCTAAGGACAATCTTTAAGCTTATCAAGTAAAAATGGTCTATTTAACTAAACATTAAAAAGCGGTATGAAAATATCAGGGAATACCAAGGGAATAGAAGCATATCATTGTAATATATTTGTTACAGTTTCAGCGTTTTTCAAATTAGAAGTAGGACGTGGAACTGTTTCAGAAGTTGCAAATATATGGCTGCGACTCGGACAGAGTACAATATAAGAAATAAGTAGGCGTGTTGGAAGCATTTGAAGCATTCAAAGATCCCAGTCTGACTTCGATTCAGGGAAACCCATTGACTCAATGAAGCACTTATTCTTGGGTTAAGCGTTAGGCCTATAAAACTTATGTAATATAAAACCACAGATTCAAAAAAAGCCATACTCCTTCCTCCTACCATCCTTCTTTGGGGTATAACGGACATTACCAAACCACAGACAGACAGGCGGTCTCAGATATATGCAGTGGAAAAATCGATGCAAGAAATGAAAACTTTATGTAACTGGATCAATATTTTGTATGATCTTGAGTCACTCTCCTCCGTTCACTCCTACTACTTGAACAAACGTCTACCGATATTCAATTTGGAATAACGGGTTTTCTGATGCGATTTGTTCAGGTCTGGAACGACTCTAACGTAAAATAAATATTAGATTTAGTTCTTCCTTGTCCGATTATCTCTGTACTGAGTAGGCAGTTGCAGTAACCACATGGGTACAGGTTAACGAGAATTAATATTTCCAAGTTTTCATCTTAACTTCACTCACATGTGTTAATGACGTATTTACTCACAAACCTTTTGAAACACAAAAATGAATTAAAACCCATGTGACACAGTGTTAAAGGCTGTTATACTTCTGAAAAAAAAATTTTTTATTGGCCTAAGCTCTAGCTAACATTATAGGATACATAATATACATTATCTTAATCACAGACAATTATTTAAGGTACTCGTGTTTTTTCGTGATACTTTGCTAAATAAGTAAATTTTTCCGTGTCATTAAATACTTTGAATAAGTCGAGCAAACATTTCCAGTGTATCGTAGAACTGGCCAAAAATAGTCAAAAGAGGCAATAGGTTGGAATAAGATAGCTATTGACTATGTAGCACAAGTAATGAAAGCAGATAAAAGGAGAATCAAAGACGCTTATTAGGAATTACTACCTACATTCCTTTCTTCGTTTAATTAATTCGTATTTTGATTTTTTTACTATCAACAATACAATATTTACAGAGAATCCCTAACTTTCCTTCTACAAATACGATAACTGTATTCCATATTATTTGGTACTACATTTTCTAAAGAAAGAAGACAGTAACTATTTATATGATCTTATCAGTGAGTTTGGGGAGTCAGAGGGGAAATCTTCATTGTTAATATATTTTTGCTTGTCAGTATTGCGCAAAAGGGAAATAGCCTTCGAAACTGCAAATTAAGGAGGAAGGACAGAAGATGAAGATATTACTAAAACAAACTTTTAGTGAGCAAACAGGTTCGGAAAGAGAGACATCAGGGAAAGCGGAAAAATCGGAAGAGCAGAATACAATAATGTGAATGTGGTACACAGGCTACACCAACTCTAAGCAAGGAAGAAAAGATTGAGCAGAAAATGGTGGAGGGAGGAGAAAGGCTTGTCCAGAGTTTATACAGGGAACTGAAACCGACCGACTACAAAGAAAAACCCGTACGCAAACCAGCATGAACAAAACATTCAATGGAGAAAGTCAAAGAAAGTAAGGGATTAGGAAATTGGGAAGAGAAGAGAAGAAAAAGTTTTAAACGGGGCGGGAAC
>JAQFXY010001405.1:0-10734 GCA_034693865.1 Ceratophysella sigillata | reverse complement strand
ATCTAGCATCATCAATATTTACACGTATTAGTACTACATGGTAGTGTTTCTTCAAAAAGAATCAAACGGCATACGTATATCTATATAAATTATACAAGAACTAAATTGTGGTCAGTTAGGTTCAGCTATATAGTGTCATTCGATTGACTTTTGAATTAGTTTTATGAAAGTATTTATTTGCGGCGAATCTCGCCTCGCCTTTTTGTGAAAGCGAAGCTTCGGTGAACTGTTTGCTCAATGATGAAGCAGTGTATCAGCAAGTGCTCAAGACAGCTACGATTAATCCCAAGAGTTGGTCACAGAACACTGCGTCACTCTTTTTGGAACATAATGGATTGAGCCCAGCTGTTGTTCCACTGGAAAAAATGGTAAGTTTGTTCGTACAATTATTCTGCCTGGTGTTACCATTAGGCCGAAAGTTTGTATATCTCCACGAATTCTAGACCGTTCTGGGCTACAAACCATGATGCACTATAGAGCTTCGAGTAGTTTGGTCAGCATTAAATTCATAAATAATTACCAACTCCATATTTAAGAACATTTGTGGAGAAGGGATCCTGAAGCTCAATCGAGAAACGTTGGCAATGCGCATGGATGTTAAAACGGCAATTGCACTTTTCAAGCTGATTACAAAACTGCGGAACCTTGAAGCAGCCTTTACTGTAAAGAATTTGCCTACCTTACCAACGACTCTCAGTTGTCCGTTCTGGGCTACAAACCATGATGCACCATCTATTGAGCTTCGAGTAATTTGGTCAGCATTAAATTCATAAATAATTACGAATAATATCTTTTAGAACATTTGTGGAGAAGGGATCCTGAAGCCTTCGAATCCTCCGGTGGCAATTCACTCCACCTACGTTTTAAACGAGCTGGGTCAAAGAGCCAAAATTGGTGCTCCGGGTGCCAAACCTGCTCTGACTCTGACCCTAATCGTCGACGGAGAAGATTGGGGAGACGGATTTAGTTTAAAAAAAAAAGTTTTTTAAAATATGTAATTTAAAAAAAGTTTTTTTAAAAATATTTAGTTTAAAAAATATTTAAAATAATATGTAATTTAAAAAAATGTTTTAAAAATCATTAGTTTTAAAAAATGTTTAAAAACATGTAATTTAAAAAAATGTTTTTAAGAAATATTTAGTTAAAAAAATGTTTTTCTTTTTCTGAACCATTTATATTAGCCTTCGACCAAGCAGAAGCCAAACAAATAGTTTAGCCACCAAATATCCTAAATTGACATAATAAATAGCTTAACCATGTGATATCCACATCACAGTATCGGAGTGAATAGTGAAGTAGAATATTTGTATGCTGATTGCTGATTATGATTATGGATATTGAATTGAATTACGAATGAATCATCTAGAATTATTCCAAATTGTACTTGAGCTAAATTGAGGTTCTGGGGTTTGGTTTCGAATTCATTTCATGTGGCGGTAAGACTTTCAAATTCAAATCTCAATTATGTTACTACGTTGCGTTTTGTTGTTTGTTGTTACTCCCTCACGTTCAACGTTGCGTTGCCAGTTGCGTTGTTGCCCTGTCACCTGTTATAGTCACGCCGTTGTCAGTTGTTGTAATGTTAATGTAAAGGAACCTTGGTCACGCCTGTCCCTGTCAGTTATTAGTGCCAGTTCCTGTGCCTTTCTTTGCTGTTGGTTGTCAGGATTTGTATTTTCTTTCAATTACTTACTTACATACAACATAATACTTTTGACTTTTTTCAACTTCAGATCTGAATTTGCGAAAGTCTTGACTCCAGTTTACTTTATTAAACATTTGCGTTCTACCTTCAGGCTACGCATAGCCTGTTGATGGTTGAGTAGACTGTGGTATGTGTCATACATACAACATATCACATATCAACAGTTTCGTATGAAAAGTAATTATCGCAGATCGCAATCGTTGATCGTCTATTCTAGGTAACTGAAATGGCTCCGGACCTTAGCCTCCTGCGAAATGTTTCTAAGGAAAACCTTTCAAGAGCCCTCCGAGTTATTCGTGGGAAGAAAATCCTAGTCATTGACGGAAAGCTGACGCAGACACTAGACTTGATTGCAAACTACCAATTTCTCAAGTAAGTAAACTACATAGAACATATTCGTACTTACGTCTATTAGATATGTTTACACTTAAGTAAGACACATCCGTGTTACATTAGGTTCTTGTTCGTAACTAAGTTCTTGAGGTCAGAGGCTGCACCTCGAATCTAGAATCCCATTACGATTACGAACAACTCAGTCTCCCTCCAGCTATTCTACTAAATCTCGTAAATATGTAAATTATAGCATAAGGGCAAAGGGGCAAAACGATATGGAAGTAGAACCTTAAATTATTGAAGAAATGTTTAATCGCCATAGAGTCAACGACTTCCAACTGTTGACCATTGGCAACAAATCTTTTTATTTTACTGGCCTCCGACATGTGCTCCATAATATTTTTGATCACTTTTTATATAATTAATCCGATCAAGAAAATAATTAGTCCTTCAACAGTTAAGTGGTAATCCACTTTTATTCGATTTATAAAAAATCTCAAATTGGAAATTAAAATCCCAAACAATGATTAGTTAATTTCCTATTGGTAGACTCAGTTTGCGGACCCTGTCTTTGGTTCATAAAGATCTTAATCTATCTCTGTCGGCTCAAAATCCGAATATTGGGAATCAAAGACGGGAAGTGCTTACGGGAAGCAATATCGAAAGGTGTCCAAGTCTCTCTGTTCTCGATTGTTTGTTCATATATGTATGACCCTCACCTACCTGTATCTCTTTTTACGTGTGGGAGATACATAATATGTGACGTGCATTAAGCGTATTGTCACTGGAAGCAAAATATGTGTCTAAAGCTTTCAAAGTTCTCCCAATAATATTGCCAATACGGTAATTTCGGAGCTGGATTGTTGTACTTACTCACTAGTAACTCAGGCCTTGGTATGCTTTCAATAAAAATATTGTGTTGTAGGGACCATGGAGTTATCAAAATTCTTCAACTGGAAACCTGTGGATCACCACAACCTTTTGAAAGATGTGATCAAGTTCTGTATTTAATCCGATCCGACCTTGTCAGTGCTAAGCTCGTATGTGATCAAATTAACAGTAACGTTGGACAGGACGTTAAAATTTCAAAATACGGTGTTGTCATCATTCCTCGCCGACTTCATATTATTACATCTCTCTTTGAGTCCGAGGGAGTGTATGGACACGTAGAGTTTGGGCAGTATTCCTACGAAATGATTCCATTGGATGAGCATATTCTCTCCTTACAGTTCGAAGACGTTATTCAGAATTTATGGATTCATCAAGAGACTTCATACCTAGTTACCATTGCCAAGTCAATTTTTAATCTCAGAGGAGTTTATGGCGACTTTCATCATCTGGTAAGGAACAGAAATTGGGTTTTTCTTCCTGACTGATTCATGGTAATTATTTGGTGTATTTTTGTAGGTTGCAGTTGGGGCATATTCTAAAGATGTTGTGAATTTGATCGGGGAGTTCGAGATTATTTATAAAAATAGCCTTCAATCACATTATCGACTCGAATCAGATATTCCCTCGATAATTATCATCGACCGATCTCTTGATTTCGTTAGTCCGTTCTTAACTCCATTGACATATGAAGCAATGTTGGACGAAATATTTGGAATAAGAGGAAAGACTATCTCATTTGGTGAGGATGTTACTGGAAAAGGAGTTGTAAAACACGTAAGTTTTGTTTTTGGTAAAAATTACATTGTGCATTACTTAACTGTATTTACTACAAACTTAATGTCTTAGAATCTGTATTCATTTCATGTAGGTATTGACCTCATCAGATCCAGTCTTTGAAAAAGTCCGTAATCTACACTTCTCAAAAGTCGTTCCCCAGCTCTTAATTGAGTCCGCACAGCTGAAACGGGACAAGGTCGGAGTTACTGATGGAATAGTGAACGTTCAACTAATGAAATCCTTTGTTGAGAAAGATATGAAGAAAGTGAAGCAGAGCCAGAAACTGTTAAGTCTTCACTTTGGAGCTTTGGATGTAATCATTAAAGAGCGAGCGAATGACATAAAAAAACAGTTGGAGATTGAGGATAATATCATCGAGAATGCAAGACACAAAGAAACACAATCTTTTCTTGAAGACGGCATGGCGAAAGGAATTGATCCGACTATTATCCTACGATTATTTTGTTTAATTACACTGGCTCAAGATGGGATGAGGGACTTCAAGTCCCTCAAAACCCAATTCGTACAGAGTTATGGATTCAAGCATGTGGCCACTTTACATAATTTGGAAAAACTTGGAGTACTTTACGCCTTTCGTGGATTGGAAGCGAATGCCAAGGGAGTTGCGCAAGTGTTTACGAGAGTTGCCAACTCGACTTCTCCAACTTCTGCCAGCTCCACAGGAACGAAGAAGGCCAATATTCCATTTCAAACTATTTTGAAGAAACATCTCAGTAAGTTTGAGTAGAATTGGAAGCCCTTCTCGTTCATTTAATTTATGAAGTCATTCTGTAGTTACTCATTCATTGATAATTTATTTGTTTTCGCAGTTCCACCAGCTAATATTGAATTGGATATTGATGTTCCAACTCATCCTAGCTATGTGTACAACGGGAAGTACACACCGTATGTAGCCAAAATAGTTGAAGATATTCTGTCAACGCTAATAATTCCCAAGTCAAACTCTGCTCCTTTGATTGAGAAGAAACTGGAGGACTTAATGAAGAACTATCATGTCGCTGAAAATGTTGTGAAGTGTAAATCTGAAGCTGAGGCCTTTGGGCGTGGAAGGAACGCTTTTGTTTTTGTGATCGGAGGAATTACCCGAAGTGAAATTGCTGCTCTGCAGCTTGTTGGACGAAAACTCGATTTTAATATTCTTTGCGGTGGTACCGATATAACAAATGGTAGAAAAATTATAAATGAAGTAATTTCGACTTGATATCTATAATTTCAATAAATCTAAGTAGGTACCTACTATACTTGTTCTAGGTGTTAGCTAGTATTTTAGAGTACATAGATTCACGATTAAAGATTCAACATATGATATTTGAAGATCGGACTTTATAAACAATATCCCCAAGAAAAACACGAATTAATTGCGCACATTTATTTCATTGTTTCATATCTTAATCGCGTCCATTTCATCTCCGCACTTGTTGTCCTTATATCACCGTTTCAAATTATCGCTGCGGAGAATCATCTACGACCCAAAATTCGTTAACTGCTGCTACTGTCAACCAATAATGTGCAAAGTATTTTGTATCAAAAATGTTGAAGCCAATTCTTGTTCTTCGAAATTCCGTAGTTTTAATAATGATAACTTCAACACGTCGTAGAGAAAGTCTCAATCTCAAGTAATAATGAATATTATTGGCTAGAATTCCAGAATTATTAGAATTACGTTGTTCTCTTTCTCTAAGATATACTACCCGATAAAAATATACTAAAATGGGAAGTAGCGCGGCCCGCAGAATGAGGGAGATCCAAGTATGTACATTGTGTAGCATTTGACGCAAGACGCAACCAGACCAGCCGTGCCGTGGAACCCGATGAGAAATAAGGCAAAAGTGTGCCTCACGTACGTACGTGTGAGACGTGAGTGAGTGGTGAATTCCGTGTAGTGATTGGTTGGCGAAGCCCGGGCCCGCCATGAAACAAGTCTATACTTTGTTCCACTACTACTAGTAGTATACTGTAGGTAGGCTGTACGTACATATGTAGATACAGTAGTGCAAGTTCAAGTCACAAGACAAGTTAGCCTGACCTGAACTGAGCTAACCTACACCTATGACCTACGTATTACAAATTACAACAACGAGAAACAACAAAAAAAAAAGCTGAAAGCAGAACGCAACTAACAATTTACAAACACAAAGCGGAGTGAAAGTCAAAGGTGCAGAGACAACCGAGAATTAACCATTATCGCAGCCGCAGCAGCAGACAGACGGACATCGGCTGTCAGTGTAGTTTCATAAGGTGTACACAGCAGCGTTCAGAAGTAAGTAGAGGTGAAGGTGAGAGAAACAGAAAATAGAGACAGGTCTCACGACACACGAACACTCGCCACCTCGTCACCATCATTATCATTATGCATGTAACTTCGGAGTTTTTAAATTCTTCTCAAGGGTTTGTTAGGTTTGTCGGGATGCCCGAAGTGCATGGGTACCTAACCTAAACCTACCCTTGAGAAGAATTTAATAGTCTACTGCGGGTATTTTCGGAAAACCTAACCTAACTTGACTAGAATTAAAGTTATATCTGTGATGTGGTGAGGTTGGTTAAAGGTGATGAGTGTTAGTGAGACCGACAGATATATACATACAACATACTTAAGTTAATTAGGTACGCATTCGACAGTGGACCTGACGATTGGAGTTAGAGTTTATCTTTCCCAGCGTTTTCAGTCCACGCGTAGCCTGTTGAGTAGACTACGGTAAAGTTTCATATCAAATCCTTACTGCTTTCACCTTTGGTTTGAGGGACAGAAAAATATTATGTTTTTTATCCTAGACCTTGACCTGTGACCTATACGAGGTTATGACCCGAACAAAAGTTTTCCTAATCGAGATCTGAACCTTTTAATAAGCTGCAACTGCGTTTAAATAAATTATCTTTAAAGTGTTAGGTTCAGCTCACAGTTCACAGGTGGTGAAACAGGGGAGGGGACAACTTTGGCCTGAACCTGACACTGACTTTTTGGGGGACAGTTATTTTGTAATTAAACGAAAGTTGCTAATCTCGATGAACTGAACAACTGTTTTTTTTGCTTTGAATACAAGTTCTTTAAACAAACTGTAGGTACTTATCTGGATTAGTACATAATTTTAATTTGTGTTCGGGTCATTTCTTCGAACAGGTCCTCAGATCAAGAGTTTCCTAATTAATAGGTATGGGTTAAAAAAAATTAGATGTCCGCGCCGTTTGGTAAACTCCAACTCGGCTAAGCTAACGCAGTAGTGCGCCAACTGTCCCGGTCCGGTCCTCACTTTTTTAAGGACCGACCAAAACGGTCCGATTCCGGTCCAACCTAGAGGACCGAGCCGCATTAGGACCGGGCCCGACGTCCGTCCCAACATTGAGTAAAATTCATTACTTTTCGATATTCACTACTTAAACTTAAATGTAGGAATTTACCTACTCTGCATTCTGCATCCGAGCAAGTAGCAAGTCAAATGAGAAAGCACTAAACATTTAAACATACAATGACTGAATTTGCATAGTATTGCTTTTTACCTGTTGCCCGGATTTTTGCTTTTATTAACTTTTCAACGTTGTTTTTTAGAGCATCTGGGCGGTGACTATTGATCCAGATCAAACAGAAAACAATGTTTGCTAAACCTCGTTCACGTTCGGTTCCGAAGATACTTAAACCCACAACTCCGTACGACAGCAATGGAAATGCTTTACGAAACCAATCACCAATGAGGAATGGAACAAGTAGAGGGGAATCTAACAGCGTTCTTACTCCGACGAAACGGCAGCAAAATGAAAAACGCCGCACAAATGACCTGCTTCCACTGCCGTTAAATCCATCAGTTCGAAACATGCGAACTTCGCCAAAAATCCAAGTTCCAGTCGTTGCTACGTCAGCGGACGTTACGATTACAGAACCTCGGTTAACTTGTCAGAAATTTCCGCTTCCAAAACAAAAAGCTGATGGATATTACAGTAAATCGATGGATTTTGTGAGGTCCTTAAAATTACTTGAAAAAATACGAAGAACGCAGCTACAGATACCTAGAAGCCTCGCTTCTGGTTCCAAGAAAAAAGAGGCCTATCCTGAGTCTAAGTTTGAATTTGATCCTGTAAGTAAGGATTATACTAAAGACTGCATGCATAACCGAAAACAATAACTAATTTACTGAGCGTAAGTTTATTTAAAACACTTTTTTACTATCGCAGAACATGTTCCACACAAATAATTCGGAAGCGTTTATACAAGTCACTCGTCTCCTATTCGAGGTGTTTGATGAAGACGCCTTTAGGGTCAGATTTCGGGACTGCTGGCCTATTCATGATAAGAAGCAGGAATCTATGTACAGAAGGGTTTCATTTGCATGGGTTCAAGACATTTATTCGGTAAATAATATTAGAGTCGTTATAAAGTTCACTTGTAAGCCGATAACTAACCACACTTAAATTATGCGTGATTTAAGGTCCCATTACTTAATCCAGGTGGCTTCTTTTTAGGAGTATCCTCAGTTCTTTCACAATCAACCACAGTTGGCCGTATTCGTAACTCCGATAGGAGACAGATTTTTGCGGTTTATTATGTCATTAGTGCAATGTGTAATGTACGTTGTTGCTAAAAGAATGCAAGGTAAGCATTGTCATTGTAATTTCTAATTAAATCTTTTACTTGTGACCATTATAAAAAGTTAATTGCCTATACGAATATTTTGCTCTTAGGCGAAGAAATAGTACTCGAGAAACCACAGTTCACCCGGGACACCGAAATTACCCGTACACAAGTCTCCACTCTTCGAACACGTAATTGTTCTTCGGAACAAAACGTCATCAGCATTCAGAAACGAATAATACAACACATTGGGAGCCATAATCAGAGGCAAAGGTAAAGTAGTTTATATTTTGTATTTGTATGCAGTCGTCTTTCTGAAAAGACCGCAACACATTCAGTTTTATAAATCCATATATTTTTGATTTGAATGCATGACTTCAGCAATATAAAAAATCAGTTACGAGAAGAGCAAATAAGACGTGCTGAACAAACCCAAGAAATAGCCCAGAATATCCACAAATATCCCAATTTGTTTCCGGAGAACGCAGACCAACTTCTAAACTCAGTTCGTCAAGAGCTAATTTTCCAAGCCACCAAAAACAACGCTGTTAATTTGAACTCAAGTGAATCCCTTTTACCAGATATTGAGGATCCTCTTGCCACAGGTACGTTGGATTTTTGTTTACGATTGTGATGATCGTTAATTCCTTAAATTTTATTTTAATTGATTGAACACCATTGGTGCTCTTTAGCTCTGACTCATATTTGGAAGGAGCGGTTGAACTGCTTGGAGAAAAAGAATCAGAGGATATTGACGTTTTGTGAAAACCAAAAGAAACTTATTGTCTTTATAAAAGCACTTGAGATGAATCTTGATTTGATCTTGGATGGAAAAGATATACCCGGTCTATTTGAGGTAAGACTGGACTCTGAGGATATACACCAAGCTAAGGTTGTATTTGGTTAATTGTTGTACGTAGCTCGTAAAATGCATTTTGTCACAGGAGGATTTGCGATCCAATGATTTCAACGCCTTGCCGGATCTGGGCGTTTATATCAAGACTGTGCTGGCAAGAATAAATGAATTTAAAAACAACTATCCCATTGGTAGTGTCAGAATATTGGAAGAACAGAATTTCAGCAATAATCTGTCACATCAAGTGAAAAGAGCTGAAGCCTTGGTAGCACAAGTGAAGGAACTAACGATGAACTCAAAAGTGGAAGATAATATGATCAATGATATGAAATTCCAAATCAAAACCCTGAAGATGAAATTGGATGAAGCTGATTGGAATGGGATGATGCCAGTGGAGGCGGGTAGCAAGATTTTGGGTCTTCTTGACATGCTTACCTTCACACCGCCTGTCAGGAAGTACGACTTTACTCAGCAAACGGGTCTCACTCCGGCCATGATGTCAATTCTCCCTTCCCCTATCTTGACACCAGGTAATACGCACTAACTCTAATTTGTACTTTCAATGTGCCGTATTTTAATTCTGCATAAGATTAACATTTACCGTTGACAATAACTGGAAAAGGTTACAATTTATAACTTTAAACGCATTTACTTAAAGTCACATCAATTTACATGAACCTAGAAACTAATACTTTCCCGTTGATTGCTTTTAGATGAAAATTCTCCTTTGGTCAACCACAAATCTCCACAATCTTTGGGAAACAATGTACGGCGTGCAAACTTTCGAAGGACATTGAGTAGCAGCGTACAAGCACATGCCACGGGCCCGAGTAGTAGTAACGTAACTTCGTCCAATAAGCCATCCAACAATGTGCAATCCCCTGTCAGTAGTCGTGCTGCGCTCGGATGTTCTGGCCGAGCTCTGCACTCATCGGATAAGCTCAATAATTTACCATTAAAGTTGGCAAACAGAAGTTTCCAACCTGCAAACGAATTTTCTGACGACGACGAGAGGGAAGACAAAGTAGATGATTTTGTTTTGAAAACCTCCCAAGTAGATGTAGGATACTTGTATTCGTCAATTCCAGTCAGCATCACGGACTCTGCTGCACGTCGCAAGTCCCAGGAGCATTTATCCCGACTGAAGAAAGCTGTGCGATTCTCAGAATCTCCTAAAAAGACCCCAGTGAAGGAAAATATTTCACCATTTCATAAGGGCGATAGTCTAGTTGAAGCTGAAGGAATACAAGCAACTATAACCTGTCAGCCTAATATTGAGCCAAATGAGGATGCCCTTGGAATTATGGATGCTTCGATATGTGACTTTGTCCTAATGTCTTCTGACGAAGAAGACTGAAGGGAGCGAAACTCGCAATAAATAAGTGTTCGTTTCTCGAAACCGAGATGTAATTTAAGAGTTTTGGATTTTAAGTTAATTAATTTTAAGTACCTACGCTTGAATTCAAAAATGGTACTCATGAATAATTGAATTTACATTTAATATTTATGGTCCGTATTTTCATTGAATAAATTATGAAAAATAAAATCAACCATAAAAAGAGAATAGTTTTACTTGGTGGATCATCGACG
>JAQFXY010001404.1:0-10734 GCA_034693865.1 Ceratophysella sigillata | reverse complement strand
TTTTGAGAATTTTGCACTTATTTAATTTAATTAATTGTACTTAAATTCCTGTCCGTAGGACGGGCTTTCAGCTAGTTACCAATATCAATTACATTTCGTTTCGTAGGTTTGGTTTAAGTCCGATGAAGCTAATCTGATCCTTAATAACTACTTAATGAAAAACGTGGGCGAGGTTGAATCTAGCTGGACATTAGTTCCTGGAGACGCCGTTGACATCACACTCATTAAGCATGAACCCAAGTACGAATTTTCATTGCAAATACCCTGAATTGTCAGTAATGAAACAGCTGCTGTGGTCTGAAGTATTGTAGATTTAATATTTACTAACTAGAATGTATTACTAACAGAATGTGGGATGCTCTGACACCGGATGATCCTGATCCGATTAACTTTGGTAACACGGACATCTTTAAGAACTTGACAGCTTCACAGCCTCCGTCGCAGGAAGATCAGGAACTGGACGCTTCGTTACAAAGAGGAACAGGAAGAGAAACGCAGAGCTTATTACGAGTCCCAAAGAAATTGAAATGCCCAAGTCAAAAATGTTAAACAATTATGGACGTCGACAAAAAATTAGTTTTGATATTTCAATTCATAGCTGCAACTTAAAACGGTAAATATGTTTATTTTAACTTTAACTTTAAGCATTTTGGAATTTTGCGAATTCTGTATGGAACTAAGGAATTTCACTAACAATAGGTTACATTGGCATCAGCGCCTCAGTATCTTCAAATCACAAATGGCATCAATGCTGAACCTTACTTGTTTAAAAAAAACTTTCTTCATACCTCGTCACTTGTATAGCCCAGACTAGATTAAATTACTCTGTACTATTTAACAAAGGTAATTGGTTCGATCTTGGTATGTTCTGTCAAAAGCAATGCGATTTTTGCGGTGAGCTAGACTCTTTCGCACACTTATTCAGTTGCACTGGAATGACTGTGCTAAGGTCGAAATTTTTACCAAGCTGTACTGACGTACTAGAGCTCGTTCACAAAAATTTAAATATTACTGACTGTAAAAATCTCTACTATTTTATAAGTTCTGCTCTTTCGCTCAAGACTAACTAAGCTTAGTATTTAACAATTACCAGTTTTTCTCTTGTTCTTCAAGTATTCATCAAACAATACAAATTCCAAACTTGTCACTATAACTCTGATCAATTGATTAGGCTACGGCTGTGTCAATAAACTCGAATATTATTATTATTAATAGGTTACATTATCCTATTATCCATTACCAATATCTTGATATCACTGCCTTTGCGCTTGTTCTCAATTCTTAAAATGTGTTTTTCTTATAGATATGGCAATTGTGTATTGTGTTGATTATGAATAAAGGCTATAGCTAAACAATGTCCTTAAATATTCTTCAAATGTTTTTTTTGCTGTCTTTTATTTTCCAAATAAGCAAATTACTAGGTGAGTTTATTGGGGCTTGATTAAAATCTACAGAGCCGATCAGAGTGTAATAGTGAAATTAATATTAGTTCGTCAAAATATTTATGTATAATTTTTACTTTAGATGACATTTTTTTTGAGCTTATAACAACTAGTTTATTAGTTGAATGCTGTGCATATTCTACGAATTGGGTCCAGGTAAAAAATCCACGTACTTATATAGAAAACAACTTAGGTTTCACTTCAATAAGCTTTAGATGACATATTTTTTGTAAGGAAATCTTACAGCTATAAAGAATGGATCTATTTGCTTTAAAAATGTCTTTACAAATGAAGGAGAATTCCATAAAAATTAAATAAAAGCTAATGGTTTCAAGTCAAGTTAAGTGTATTTTATATGATAACATGAAGTGTATGGAAATGTAAAATGCTACGAATTAAAATATCAAAAATCTAGCTTTTTCGAATATTTTATACAAACTCGAACTTATTTCGTTGGATCAATGAAATTCTCAATTTGATTGACTCCAGTTGATGCTGCGTTTAAGCTGTCAATCTTCTCCAACGTACGACGTGCACCAAACTCAAATATTTCAATAATTTCCTGCTTAATACCAAAAGCCAAGTTGTTGGTCGGATTAGCAGGATCCAGAATCAATGGTTTTTTAACGATGATGTCATCTGGAATTTTCGATTTGTCATAGTTCACGCAGAATATAATCTTCAATTTATTAAAATCTGCCATGCCCAGTAAGAACCGTGTAAAGCAGGTCAATTCATTTCTTTTCTTGTTCTTCCGGTTAGTACTAATGACAATCATTTCAATTAGTGTTGACCGTCCATGAACATGTTCACTTCCGAAATCCAGCATTGTGCTCCAGTACTTTGCCAGTCGAATTGCTCCAAGTAGAACTTCTGGTCTACCATTAACAAATGAAACCGCAAATTCGCAGAAGCTAGTGCTGAACGAATGCATACTATTCCACATTTTAGGTTCCAGTTTCAGGGTTCCATTGATTGCTTCGCCTTTTTGTGCCCGATTTCGATTTGCTTTGCTACTTTTTCCACCCGTGAAGTGACGGCGTGAAGTGATGGAACTTAAATTGAATTAAAAGCGGCGTTGCCTTGATGTCGCTGATGCCAGTTAGCTTGTTTAACGTATTTGACTTAAGCTGCTTCAAAACTTCCTCAAAGTCCGGTTTACCAGATTTCGTAGCAGGCATGTTGACAAAGATCACTAGATCATAATCCGAACTTGGAAGCGCAGTTTTCTTACCAGCACTTCCAGCTACAATTAGGCGATCAATCGAAAAAAAATTCTCGACTTGCAGCCTCAACACAATTTTACGAATAACAGCACGTGCCCTTTTAGTTGAAGTTGCATCAGGTTTGAGTTGCTCTCCAAATTCGTGGACAAGTCGGCGTTGAACATCAAATATTTTTCTTGCAAACTTACTGCGAGGATCTGGAACCGGATCCTATTATGTATTAAATTGAATAACATATTTGTCAATAATGAGTAAAATAATGAGTGAGTGGAGATGTAAATTACACCATATAAAATATTTCCATGTTTTAAAACTATCCTTCCTGGTTTTGAACCCGGATTTATTTTGTAATTCAATTGTGGTACATGCAATGTGCTAAAGTTTTATTTTTTCGATTCTAAAACAGAATTAATCCAAATGCAAAAAATGCAACTACTTAAAGCGATTGCATTTTTACATGCCCAATATTCGCTTGGGCCGATTGTTTGTGTAACCATCATTTAAAGTAGAATCCAGTGCAAAACGTGATTTTAGTGTTAAAGGTTGCTCGCATTTAGTGTTATCCCACTGTTGCTGATTCTTTAAATTGTTTATCGTATTTTGAATTCCGTTTCTGGACCTAGGAATACTTTAATTTATGAATTCTGATTTTTTAAATTAATGCTCCTTGAATAGATATACTGAGTCCCTTAAAAGTTATTATAGATTCTACTTCCCGGCATATAAATCAACGTCTTATTAATGGTATTTGCTGTTCTTTGCATGCACCTTTTGTCTAGAATGGAGACTAGGTCAAGATACAATAATTAAATTTTTGGTTCAGAGACGTTTCAATAAAAATTGAATTGTATTGTAACTTGTCACATAGCTAAAATGACTGGCTAACACTACAAATAGCCGAATTATGAACAGGTTCCAACCGAAAACTAAGGATTCATAACACTTGGTTGGAATTTGGAATGGAAAGCTGAGGAATTTTCTCTTTCTTGACCTATGCAGCATTACCTTGCCAAATATTATTTTACCATGATATTAGCAAAATAAATTTGTAATTGGTTTATACCATGGATGTGAGCGAATTCGGCATATATGAAATATTATTGTAGAAAAGTGATATGTGCCAGCCTGTATTGTATATACTAAATGTTAAAAACCTACCTTCGACCCGGCGCTGGACATGTTGAGAATTGCAGTGGGATTAGTGCCTACCAGGCTTCAACTTAAATCCTCGGATGGTAACGGTTTCAAAGGCTTGTATTAAACTCCAAATGAACTGGAAACTAAAGCCTATGGACTGAGGTTCAACTTCAAGCGACAGCACCAGTCGTAGTGTCACTCGACTATGTATGGACAGGGTAATGAACGTTTGTAGAGTAGTGTAAATGAGAGATGCTCTCAAGAAATAAACGATGACTCAGGAAAACTAGAGTTTTTAAAATGACAATGAGGATTACTGCACAAGCATTATATGTATGTAATATAACAGTACGCTCCAACCTCCGACCGAGCGTGTAATGTAAAGCTTTATATTTATTGCACGTTCAGCAATTTCTGGACTGAAAGGTTGCTGAAGCCCTTGTCACTTGTCATGGATGAAATTAGTAGATACCCTTAATCCCAGTACGTACAATTTAAACCATAAAAACGTACGTTCACCGTGGACACGCTCAAACCTGGAAAATGACTTCCTTTTGACCTCGAGGGAGATGCAAAACGTCAAAATGTGGAACAACTAGTGTTTTACTAGTTAGTGATTGCCGTATCACGGGTATCAACCTCACATTTACCTGTAGTATGACCCGCGGAAGGCCGAGGGGCCAAAAGTTGACCTATGACCTCATCTTTTTCCCCGGATCGAACAACGGGTAACTGTCTCGTTGTATTTATGGTACGGCATGTGAATACTGCATTTATTTTGAATTTGTTAGGATTATTTTTTACCTTGCATTGTCAAGTGTTTTTTTTAATGGAAAACACATACATCGACAGTTAGATCATATTTAAAATTGGATTTATTGGTTATTGGTTTAACTCATTTACATAAAAGTAGGCTGAAAATATCGAACTTAAAATATTTCATGTGATAAGAAATCGAAGACGTAGAATATTTTATATACAAACGATCAGAGTCGTCTGGATATTCAAAGTCCCACGCCATTGAGTGACCTTTGTCTTAAGTTTACGTTGATTCTGGAGCTCTTGCTGATCTCTCAAGATTATTACAGCTTTAAGCTCAGACAGTTAAGCTATAATTGATTTCGTATCATGTTTTGAAGGGATGGTGATTGTGCAATATTTCGGCTCCAGCTACCGTGACTTGTAGGTTGGATAATATTATCTGTAATGGATTACACACAAATTGCCAGATTTACTTTTGTCTTCATGTTTTTAAGCTACAATGAATTTTGAATATTTGTAAGTCATATTTGCAGTAACTGAGTGAATAGACACTGGAAAACTTATTGTCTTGCCGTTAAATAACTTACATATTATTAAATGTTATAAAATATCGACAGCAACATCAGCGTGTTAAGTTGATCGAGCTGAGCGGTGTGCAAGCATGACGCATGCGGTTCTAATTACATATAACAGCTAACAATTATGATCAAACGAATTTAATTTGAGCTATAATTTATTGCAAATTAATTACATATAGCAAGAGCTATGTTTATTCATATTAATAAATAATATATGCTTGTCGTCTGTCTGCCTGTTCAATGAGTATGACCCGAGTCATGATTCATAATTCTAAACGAAGAAACTAAATAGTCAGATTGTCAGCTCTCAGAACACGACATAGTATTACTTTAATTAGCAACTCAAGTACAATATGCATGAAGAATAATGAAATCCTACTTAAACAATTAAAATGTTCATTTCCCTGCTCTTGTAACCAATCAGCTCTTGGATTAGCACGTAACACGTACATCGACTCAATTTTTGAATAACTAATCATAAATAGCAAATGACTTTTCGTAGACAGATTAGCAATTACTCATGTAAATAATTAAACGAAGTTTTTGTTTTTTTAATTTAAGTAAATATATCCGGATTTTTCACTTTTTGGCAAGCTTATTTTACGTTTACTTTCATTTTAAATTTTTTTGGCGAAGTATTAATTCAGAATGCCTGGATTGGGAGGTTCTTCGTAATCCATGACGCCGGCAATAGCCGGTTTCCGATCTCAGACCCATTCTATTAGTAATTCATGTACCACGCATTGTGTTAGGTAAAACATTTTTCTATACATATAGTTTGGCTGACAATGTTTATAAAATACCTTCCATTCTATTTAGCATGTTGCATGAGCTACAGATGTACGTACATTACCAAAAATTAGGTTGCACTTGCGTTACAGCCGTAGCCGTCTTAATAGTAGGTAGGTACCTATACTTTACACGTACACCAAAGTATTTTTAAAAGCTAAAGCGTATTTCATCAAATGTTTCGTACTTTAGTTATATCCAAATGATGCTTTATATCTAACTTATGCATCACTGAATGGCAAATTCTGTAATAAGTCTCTTTTAGAACGCAGATTAAATCTGCAGAAATAGATTTTATACTGATACTGCATAGCATTGACGTGGAAATTGTAGTTTCATTATGCACAATAAACGCTAAGCAACAGTTTATTTCAATTCATCTCATATACTATTAAGTAATCGTGATATTGGTTTTCGTTAACTCATACCACCAACTAGAATAAAATAATTATCTTAAGTGTCCAATACAGAATGGTTCCATACATATAAACAATTGCAGAGCGATGGATAAACGACCCAATGCCGTAGTTGATTTTTAAAGGGGGTAATGTTTTGAACCTAAACGTTTTACCCCAATGATCCTTCGAATGGTCCTTTATAAATACATTTGATTTTTTATAGATATCATAAGCATACGAAAGAACCCATGACAGCTGAATAGGTAAGGCAATAATCCATGTCAACGAAGCCAGATTCATTGGTAAAGAGAGATTGTGATGATACTGAATTATGATAAAATTAAAAACACTAACAACCGCCAAAGGGAGGTACTTTAAATGAAACAACAGCACAGCAAAATGATTCTTAAACTCAAAGTTGACAATTTGAAGACACTTGTATTTCATCAGCTTCCTTCTGAAAATCGCTCTGTTCTCTACGCCTTCTCTTTTGCTGCAAGAAGACAAAAATGAACTTTGAGTGAATTATTTTAGGAAGAACCTTAACACGGTTTAGGACTTTGAGAGGTTTACCCCTACATATACCCAATTAAAATTTAAGTAAAAATTATGTTACAACATAAGGGTCAATATGCTTGGGTTTAGGATCCAAATCCGCTCCCAAAAACTTACATCCTTCTTAACCAATAAATAGTTTTAATTGTGACAATGCTATGCTTACTTGAGTGATGAGAGGAAGTTGAAAGCCGTGAATAAATAGATGTGACTCATGACTATGTGGAATAGAAAACCCTGCATTGTGTGGACTATGTACCATAGCTCAAAAGCTGTAACTATGATCAGAAGTACGCCGACACTGCAAGGAACGTCTTGGTCTGGGTCTGGATGGAAAAACTCGTGTATACTTGAGTAAATATATCTTTTGCTGCAAGGGCTTGTTACAAATATTGCTATTCCGAATATCGAAACACTTGACATTATAAATATCCAACATTTCATTAAAAACTCGTTCATCAGTTGTACAGTCTTGTCATTAATTGTCTTTCCTGAAAAATGGAATACAATACAAACGTGATCCAATATTAATAACAATTGTTACAAAATGTAGAAATTTACAAAATATTTGAGTAACCTTCATGAAGTATGCATAGGCTTGAAAGCAGCAAAGGAAATGTAGCCTTTTCTTCTCCGTTCAATATGGCATCCAAACCATGAATCAAGTTCACGTAATCTCCAAAGATCCAAAGAATACATAGTGCATTCTCCTCGACTACTGCTGCTGTGTCACCGTATTGAAAAAGTCGAATTATGCGAAATGTGGCATAGAGCAGTATGGTCAACAGACAAGCACAGTTTAATGCTAGGTTGACACTTAATGGATATACTGTCAACTTTGCAGTGCTAGAATTCCATTGATATGGTTGGAATCGAAAGTATTTGAAATACGATAATATGTCTTCAAAGTTGATGTAACGATTGTTAGACATGTTTTGGATTTTAATAATGCAGACTTCTTCTCTATAAGCTGAAGCTTAGTTTAAACAAAATGCACTATCCCGAATCTGGATCTAGCTTTCGGGAATGTGTCAGAAGTTTCAGAATATGAACTATCACCAACAGAATGTCCAAGAAAATGATCAATCTCAATCAGGAAAAGCTAATCGGCTGCCTTTTTATATCTAATACCAAATGGCAGTATCTCCTTTCTTCGCATTTCATGTCAATTATTTTACTTTTCGTCAAAATATTTTGACGTGAACCGTACATTAGGGTTTTCAGTCTGTTATCATACGTAAGTTATAATTTTTTTCTTTATTTTTAGTATATTTGTACGTTCAAGCAGAGTACATGTTCTAATATTATAGGGAAAACTTTAAACTTACGCATGCAAGGTCGAATTGTTTTCCTATTTCGATATTAATGAGTTTCATTCATTCTATTCTATAATTCTGTTTTTGATTTTCATTCAATTAATGTCGAATCAACAAATAAAATGATTAGAAATTAGAACACTGGTTAGTCCAAGACATATTTTAAGAGAATTTAAACAATCGCATGGGTAAGTAATAAAAAAAGCAAAACAATAATCATATAAAATAATGTCTAAGCTGGGCAAATGCAGCTCTCCTTATCATTTACGAGATAAATACAGGAGTTCACAATTCACAACTGTAGCCTTAAACCTTGACTACAATGCATTATTTTGTTTCATTTTCCCTTTCTGGCCTGTTGTATTATTTTGAGTCGTGCCTTGCTTCGAATTTGTGAAGAAAATGTTTTAAAATCTAGAACAAATGCAAGGATACCATTTGTTCACAGATTGTTTCACCCGTTAAATCAAATAATGCAATATTTATAATGTACGATATTCATAGTTTGCAATAATAGCGTAAATATTATAGAAAGGATCCAAACTGAACTTATTTATTACTCTAATTCGGAGATCATTGTAGTTTTCAATAGCAATACTATCTGAAATTAGACAATTTTTAAGTATAGTCTGTTAAATACTACAAACCATTCTAACGATTTTCAAGGCCGCCGCTGTGTTGGTAATGATTTATCCAGCATGCGATCACGACACACAGCGCTTGAGGGTTTAGTTTTCCCACTAAGCAAATTGTTACTTTGACCGAGTGATAGGTGTAAAAATACCAGCCATTTCATATTTGTATTTCATAAATATTGTATTTACTATTTTTCCAACTAGATAATTAAATCGACTAAATAATTTTCCAAACCGGTATCTCAAAAAATCATTCACGATTTTCGATTTGCCGAAATTTTACATTTTACAATTTTACATTTTACATTTACAAATTTTACATTACATTGCTGTAAATTGCACTTTTCAATATGCATCATCAACGCCTCTGACATCAATTTATTTCAACTCAAATTCGGTACGCTTCAGTAATTATGACGGTTATCCTTAAAGAATTTCGCCTACTAGAATAAAATAATTATTTTAAGCGTCCAGTACAAAATGCTTCCATACATATAAATACTTACAGAGCGATGGATAAATGATCCAATACCATAGTTAATTTTTAGTGCAGGGACTGTCTTGAAATATCTCCACCGTTTAATAAAAAGTTTCCTGATGAATTTTGACTTTTTATGAATGTCGTATGCATAAAAAAGAACCCAAGACAACTGAATAGGTACAGTAACATTGCATGCTACCAACGCAAGATTCATCGGCAAAGACAGGCTTTGATAGTGCTGAATTACTATGAAATTAAAAACACTAATACCGATCAATGGAGCATACAATACGTTAGGTTAAACAAAAGTACTGCAAAATTGTTTCTGAAATCCAGGTTAACAATTTGAATACATATGTATTCCATACACTTTCTCTTGAAAACTACGCTGCTGGACTTCTCGTTTTCGCTTTCACTGCAATTAACAATCCAAAAAAATTGAACTAGCGACTTTGATTAAATGATAGGAATAACTTTACCGGCTTAGATTTAATTTGAGAGATTTTAGGCGCATCTTAAGATCATAAATTCACATTTGATTGTCGGATAAATGGGAAATACGAGTGTAACCTATTCCGCTCAATTTTCAATGAAAATTAGCAATTTTTTGGGAACAGTAAATACAAACGTTACTCTAGCTAAACCGGTAAGGTTCATTTGCTTCTAAAAACGCTGCTTACTTGATGAGGCATGAGAGAAAGGTGGAAGCCGTGAAAATACATGTGACTCATTATTAAGCTGAATATTGTACTCTGTATTGTCTGTAAGATATACCATAGCTCAAAAGCTATGACTGTAACTGTGAGAAGAACTACGCCATAGTTACCCGAACTACGTATTATACGTAATGTCTTTTTGATAGACAAATTCTTGAATAGTTGAGTAAAAATATCTCTTGCTATACGGGCTGATAACGAATACTTCGATAGCTATTATTGAAAAAATTAATGTTGTTAATATCCAGAACTTCATTAAAAACTGGTTCATTAGTTCTACAGTCTTGTATCCAGTATTCCTACTCGTCCCTGAAAAATGGAATACAACATTAAACACGTGCTCCAAGAATGTATTATTTGTAGCAAAATGACGAGATACCCAAACTATTTGAACAACCTTTGTTAAGTCGGCACAAGCTTGAAAGCAGGGAGGAAAAGGATACCAGTGCTTCCGCGTTAAAGATGGTTTCCAACCCAAAAACGAAATTTAAGTAATCTCCAAAGAGCCAAACAACACAAAGGGCATTCTACTCTATAACGGATTTGTCACTGTGCTGAAAAAGTTGGATTATGCGAAAAACTGCATATAACACTACGAACACCAGCCAAGCATAGTTCAACGGTGTTGTCGAGCGAACCATTGAAAAGTGCAAAGTGAAAGGCAATATTTGACAATTATCAATGTGTGTGTGTGTTCCT
>JAQFXY010001403.1:0-10736 GCA_034693865.1 Ceratophysella sigillata | reverse complement strand
AAAATTAATAATTAGCTTAATTTTTATGGCTATTTCAAATTTTCAAGGGTCAATCTGTTATATTACCATTTTCCCTCGATCCGAATTCTGTGAATTTTTGCATAACACAATTGTATGTATGCATCGCTAGATATGCTCCAAAGGAAATAAATATTTCAATGACAATTGTTTCTCATATGTTATTTTTGACTCAATTCAATAATTGATTTTTATTTACCGACATATAAGGTAATTTTATACGTGGCATAGTATGTTATGTAGTACAGTATCATTTTTTTGAGGTGGATCATTTTTTGACCAACCATTTTCACTTTTTTTCTTTTTGGTATTCACTTTTCTTCTTCTCAGTTGAACCGCTATATCTATACATTGACGAGGAGTAATAATGTTTAAATTCAAGGTACCGAACAAATTATTTTTCACGGAGATATTTTGTGTAACTTCAGTTTTTTTGAATATTGTACAATAGATCATAATCATTAATATATTAATTATTTTAGTAGTTTGGGCTATAGGCATAGGTTCATATCTTTACTTTGTACCGTCTATATGGTACGAATAGAGTAGTTTAATAGACCTATGCATTGTGATTTCATGCATTTTTAAAATGTGAACTAAAGCCTAAATCATAATCCTAGTGATGGAACCTGATGGGTTATTAACGCACCGTCGTACTCAGACGAACCAATTCATGAATACAAATAAGTAAATACAACAAGTTCCCTAACTAGACTTACAATCTACTTAAAATGCTGTAATAAGTTCTAGTAGATACGTCCAACAATAAGCATGTGGAGGAATAAGAAGATTAATTTTCTTAAGGGTACAATTAGTAATACGATAATACAATAGAGTTCAAGTAGTTCTCCCTTCCCTCCCACGCATTCCAGAAGACGGAGCGCAAATCCAACCAAAAGAGCATCAGCATCATTACCATAACAAAAATTCACTCAAGAGGCAACAGGGAATTGACATCTCGTTAGCTACCATCCATGTACAAAAAATTAGGCTCTGAAGCCATACATGAATGTATAAATTAATAGTATCTTCTCATAAGGGACAACGACAAAGAATAACACAAAAAAAAACAATAAATTAAGCCGAAAAAAAAAACACAACAACTTATAAATTGCATGAGATGACTTGAGAGATGCAAAAAAAAGAGACTTTAAAATAATAAATGCGTATGACGTATACTTAAAACACAATAGTTAATTTGTAATTACTTTGTAGGTGTTCCTCCCTTCTCTTTTGTTAAAATCTTAAATTATCAATTTGAATTTTTTGATAATCTAATAGTTGTGGCAATAGGAGGACGAGAATTTTTTGAGAACATTTTTTTTGAAATGAGATATAATTCAATTCTCGAACCTCATTTTGTAATCTAATGCCTCGTATAGGTTATTAAATTTGCACTCTCAAGGACCTTAAAATAAAATTCTAAATTTTGGATGTATGATAATAAAAATGGGAATAATTACAATACTCTAGCGTGTTGGTTTGTTGTATGAAATTTGTATTGTTCATGATTGCCAAGCCTATACACACGCTACCTAACTTGCCCTTCCTTCAGTCAGACCTATTCAGAGTTATACATTATACAGCAGGCATAAAACAATTGAAGCTGATAAGGATGATTCTGGGAGATTGCTCGAGAAAGGAAATGGAGAATAACCCTTAATGTAAAGAGTTACAATTGTATTACGATGTGTTGGATGAAATTAGGCAGATTAACGATTAGGCTGAAGTGGTGGTGTTAATGCTCCCTGTTAGCAAACCATTCCAGAATTGGCCTTATACCACCATGCTACAACTTACTTATAATAAAATCCACCGTTCCCATAAATCCAAGTGCCGGTTGTTGAATCCCAACAAGTTACATAATACATCGACATGGTAAGACTTCCAACTCACGCACCTTTTGCTCAAGGGATTGCGAGGAATCTTGATGTGAATGTGAAAGAGTGACGGTTCTATTCTCATGCTGTGACTGTGATTATGAATATTGACTGACTGGAGCTCAATAATTCCTAATAGGAAACCCAGTCACATGATCATGATATCCGAAGTGCCTGTACTTCTAGAGCTTAAAGTATTTAATATTAAGTTAAGGATTGATGGGATCGCAAAAAATGTAACAAGGAGGGCATTTAATTCTTATTGTAGCCTTTGTCCTCGTTCCCAAAAACTCCACTAGACTCTTGATTCCAGAAAATAGGGGCTACGTAGAACGAGGAGTGATTAGAAAATTCTCTGCTTGCTTCCGAAGAAAGTCAAGAGGTAGCTAGCTGGAGCTGAGTGAGCCCGTTAGCCCTATCATTAGTGTAGGTACTCATGATTGAATGTATCTAAAAAGATGTAAGCAGCTTAGGCTTTCTAGGCTCTAGTCGACTCCGCTAGGCTCTACTTGTATGCATATTGGGTCATTTGGTATGTACAGCAGTGAGGCTCAAATTAGTGACTCGAGTTTATTATGGAGGAGGGAGAGACCAAATTGTAGAGTACTTAAAGGCTAGTATTTAGCTCCTAAATACACATCAATTAAACTTCTCTTCAACCAGCGGAGTCTGGGATGGTAAACGGACATTTCCCTTGGTCCTTTCGCCTAATCCAATCGGATCAAAGCGATCCTCTGATAGAATTGACTGCATTTTTGCATATTTAAGTAATTGTTCAACTTGGTCAAAGTTTCAATAAACCCGAAGGGCTAACTCAACCCCTTGACCCTCAAGAGTTAGGCAAGGTGAAACGGCCAAGGCGAAAGGTCCGTGTACCGTCTGGGCTGTGTGGAAGGGTGGGCCGAGAGGAAAAACTCCTGTAAAATTGCCTGCCTGCCTCTCTTCTGCTCGTCATAAGCCTGGGCAGATGGAATTTAAAAGGTACTTGTAATTAGAGTCCCTCTTTTCTTAAGTTTTTAATAACAATGTAATTATGAGCCATTATAAAACCAAGTGCAATCATGCCAGGCACGGCTTTTGCCTATGTACACATCCATCCAAGCAGAATTAAGGGAAAACTTAAACTTGAGAATAATTATATCCATCTACTTCCATACATTCCTTACGTAAGAGGTCTACTCACATCCGCTAATGTACATTACATAAAGCTTTGGGGCTCCAGCATAGCAAGTGTCTGTGTACCCTCTCAAATACTCATTCCTTATCACCAATGTCCTTTTTGTTGCCATCCAACACAATAAATGTCCTCAGCTGGTAATTGCAGTAGAAACAGGGACTATTATGTTGGATTCAGTTTAATATTAATTAGTAATTAGTGAATATTCAATCCACACATTCGTCCCAAGCAAAAACCCAAGCAAAACCCAAACCTAAGCCCATGTAATGTAACCCGTACGCGAGCCATAAGTCTACAGAGCAAGTAAAAGCCTTACTGTTAGACCAAATCCCAGATAAAAACGCGTCCACCCTCATTTTCCATAATTTACACATAATCATAATAATTCCATTATCAGACAATATTTATTATGTACTTGGACGCATTCTATTATTCTATTCAACAATTTTGTCCCACGCCCATATTATGTACTAATATATAGTATCCTTCTTTTTTCTATAAATTCTAATCTGTCTCTACGATCGTATCATTAAACTAGGCTTGGACCTACTCGACTACCTGTTCAAACAAACAAGGAAGCAAGCCAAAGTAACAAAAAAAAACTTCTCTCTCTCTCTCTGCCTGCCTCTACTACGCATAGGAATAATGAAATGTTACAGGACAATGAACAGGCTAACAACTTCCATAATTTTTTTCCCCCGTCCTCCCTCTAATAAATAACAGGTAGCATGGCATAACATTAAAATACAATACAAAACCCAAAAAAAACTCCATGGAATAACAGTTAAGCCTTCGACCAAAGAGAAATACTAATAAAAAATTCTTTTGATCGTAGGTCTATCTGTAACGCAGGTAGGTTTGTGTAGACTAATAACTTTATTTTCATTTGTAGTAGATTAATCTCTCTCTCACACCTCTTTTTTCCCCTACTGATTTCCAGATTTACGTACAGATTGGCCAACTCTAACAGCTCCACCATTTTTTTTTACGTGTACCCAGAAAACAAAGAGAGTTTGAGACTTTGGGAGACCCAGCCTACTTGCACAGAGATAAAATATTACTTCCTAACCGTATCATTCTAAAATTCTATAGCTCGGCGTGGAATAACACACCGAGGGCTCTATTAATAATAATAGTGATTACTATTATTAAAACACGATTTGTCAAAAAGGGTAAATTTACATTGTTTGCAGGAGAGGTTAGTCGTGGAGTAAAATTAATTAGCTCCGCTGACCTTGACCTCAGCCTACCTCAAATTGTACTTACACACGCTCCTCCATCCCCCCATTCCTTTCCCAGCTAAATCACTAGTCTAAGGTACTACCCTCTGGCTCACAAATATTTCACTACGTCACTCCCGAGTGCGGTTAGTACTAGCCTTAAATGAACTAAAGTAGGTAAGCCTAGGTTATCATAAGGGATATCTTTGCACATCAATTATGGAGGATTAAGCCATGTAATTGGGAGAAATTCCTATTTTTAAGTGGCAGATTAATTTATATTAAGATATATGAGCAGTAACTGACCTCTAGTGTGATAGCTGTACCTTACACTATTGAACCTAGAATAAATACTCAATTACCCCAACCCATGCAATCAAATATTCTTAGCCTAAATGCTATAGTAAAGAAACGCACGACCATCAAAAATACCAACCCTATTTGAACTCCTTAGCCTAAATCTAACTAGAGAACTAGGTGTGAGTGTGTGATGTGAATAATGTAATTGTAGTGTTATTTTTAAATATGTTAATCTTGTGTAAAGTCAGGCAATATTATCCATGAATACTCCTGTTTGTTTCACCTATCAAATTGGAAAGCAAACTGGGCAGGAGATTGTTTTCTTCCACAAGTATCTCATTGTTGTCCTACCTAAAGAGTACCTACTTAAATATCTAGTTTATAATGCTATGACTTATCTTAAAAGTTGACTAATGACAATAATATAATTATCTAATAATAATTGTGTATATTTAGGAATAATTAGTGTGTAGTAGTGTGAGTGCTATAATGCTAGTAATTCGTAGAACCAACCATTCATGTAAATGTAAATAGGACTTGTCTGTGTACTGTATAAGGGTTTCTTGGAAATTAATTCCTGTTCTTAAAATGACTATACTTACTTATAAATATGCTTACAGAGAATGAGCCATCATGCAAATGCTAGAATAGGTATTATAATACAGGTGGTAATTTTTAAATTCAGAAAATCAGACACATCCCAACCTAATTCAATATCTCCTCATAGAATGTAAGTGATAAGCATGGTAGAATTTGATTTACAAGTAAATATTTTATGAACTTAATTAAAATTAGATTAGGTACCTATTTAGGTCATCAAGCTGTTTGGTTATTGAATAATTCAAAAACAAACCCGAAGAATTTATAGCACGTCATAAAATTTGTAGCATTTGGTGCGTGGCGTGTCGCGTAGTATTCTCTCTTGGTTGACAACAGAAAGTGAATAAATTACTTTTTTCCATTTCTGTTGTCGTAGAATTTGGGATGTTATTTTTAGAATTTGGAAGAATACGATGCCGTAGATTGTAGAAAGTGTGCGCTGGTCGAGCTGTAGCTCAGAATAATAATTGGTGTAATTGAAAAGTGTGATCATGATTCCTCGGTCGTCTTCTGGCTGGCCGTCCGTCCACATCCTTTTGCTTTAGGAGCAGTAGAGTGAGAGCTCACCTCCGGATCTCCACGTGGTCACGGATCTCGCCTTCAACTGCAGAACAAAGACAATAAATACATTTGTGAGATGTCTATTTTTCGGGTTGAGAAAATATAGAGTCAAAGGGAAGGAGCAGAAGCAATTTGTTAGCAGTCACCCATACGTTACGCAGCCTGACATTCGGGGGGCACACTTGGGCTCAGAAATGCATAATACATTATCCAGCCCGGCTTTGGGCCGTCCAGGTAGGAAGGGGAAACACGGTAGACTGGAATTACAATGGAAGGGGTAACGAGGGAGAGAGGTTGAGGCTGACAAGGAATAAAAAAGAGAAAGAGACAGAACAATGTCACATTTGAGTGTAAATTATGCAGTTTGTTCAATAAGGATAATAATTCAGGCGGAAGGATGGATAAGTGCAAGGGAAACTCGAGCAAGTCTCGCCTCCCGTCCTCCCGCGAGTGTCAAGACATGTTAGACTATCTTCTCCGAGTTCTGTATGGAATAAAACTACGCTCTTGCCATGCAAGCTCTCCAATTATTCTTCCAAATGTGTCCCTGCCTCCACTTGATTGAAGCCTAATGGGTATTATGTATGGCTTAGCTAATCCCGTGTTCGATATTCTTAGCCTTCGAGAAAAGTGTGGCTTGAGGGATTCTAGCTAGTACAATGCTGTAATGAGCTGCTCACAGCGATGTGACCACAGGACCGATGCATTTTAAGCTGTCCTTTGGAACTTTTGGGGTAGTGCGGTTTTGACACTCTTTGACGTAATTTAAGTGGCTACGAGATACTTTGCACAAGGAACAATGGGAGTGGATATTAATGGACAGACCTTAATCTGGCACTTTGTGCCAAGAATCAAAAACCGTTTTCAAAGAATTATTGAGGTGAAGTGCAAGTCCATTAAACCGGCATTGATAAGCGGAGCAAAACATGATTCCGTTAATTTAGGCGTAGACACGATTATGTACAGCACACACCTCCACCGTCTCTACATAATCGGGATGATGACTTGGAATGAATTGTCGGTCTACATCCATATTTTGATTGTTCCCTATTATGTAACAAAGCCATTTGTAAAAGGTGCATTTTCTCATTTTCCCGTCTGCCAGGGAAGAGCCTGTTTTGACCGAGGCTCTTGGTACCATATCGTACAATACTTGAGACAGCCCAGAGTCATCATCATCATCATCATAATCTATAACTCTGGGAAGAGATAGGAGGCTACAAGGGATGAGCTCAATAACGTGGACATCCTTCCATAAATCATGTCATTTCTCTATTGTAGATGCCATGGAGCTAGCCTCCACGATGCATAAATCATGCAATCTAGACTCAACCCAGGCTACACACAAAAAAACTTGCCCATGGCAGCTCGGAACCAGCAGGACAGCCTGCGTAGATTCCCAGATAGGATGCAAAGTTTATGGATTTCCTCAACTGTGGTTCAATTTTATCTTAGCGTGTTGTGAATTTAATTATTCACTAAGTAATTGATTTTCTCGTCTGTTTTCTACAAAATACTAATTTTTTGTGCATGTTTTGTGCATCCATGAAAAAATATTTAGAGCTCTAAATATTTCCAGAATTTGATTCACACCATAAAAATTAGCCTAGACATACCTCTTTCTATCGTATTTGGCTGTGGCCTAGATTAAATACGAAGCTCTCGCAGCGCGGGCCTGAACATTGATTGGTAGAAACAGACAGAGGGACAAAAGCTTTGCACAAGACCCTTCTGGTCGAAAATCGAGTCAACTCAAGGAGGACTCAGGACTCAGTGTGGAGCAGTATGGAGAATCCAATGCTCGGAAAATATAAAAATCTATTTTCTTTCTACGTCGTCCACGTCATGTTCAAGTTCCTGTGGAAACCCTTGCCTAGACTAACTACATTGATCCAGTTTTTTAGTCGAGAAGAAAGTAATGGTAATAGAAAGGGAGAAAAAATCCCGAGTCACTCCCAAGACTTTCATTTTGACAACCACTAAAATCCACAAACAATAACCCGAGCCTACAGAGCCGAGCCAAGGAGATGTTACTCGAGACGCTCACAAATTTCTCCCCTCAGTTCCAATGCTCCATACAAATTTCCATAATCCTCAATCTCATCATGTCCACGAAGGAATCTCCTTCAGCCCGGTGTGAACCTTTACACAACAAATTAAATCAGGGCTCTGCGCCCGAATATGATTACAGAGTAGTGGCAACCCAAGTCCGGTCAGGTTCATAAATCCTCACCTACGCAGTCAACGGACTAATCCCAATCTCTAATGCGATAATATCTAGCGAGGTAATGACTTTTTACTCTTCTCGTTCAAATAGACCCACTGTGTTGGGAAATCAGCTACAAGGTTCCTCAGAACAACTTAAAACGGCGTTTACATTCTAGCTAAGCCCTACACTTCAAACCTTTTCCCCGTAATCTCAGCTACTTTCAAGCCGCTCTGTATAATTTTTTCTAAACATAGAACCCAAGAACCAAGCGAGCCCAACCCAGTTCACACATAATAGGATGAAACATGAAAAAAACCTGAAATGGAGTACAATACCTTGCACTCTGGCCAGAATCAGCCTATGCAGGAGATACAATAGGTTAGGTAGAGACAAAAGAGGGAAGAGCAGCGGAGTGCGATAGGAGCGACGGCTTGTGGTGAGTGAATCAGAGGTCAAAAGGAAATCATGGTGAGTTGATGTTGATTTGATGGGAGATTTATATGGTGCATTCAACGACGAAGGACGGGCGAGTGATGGGGGAAAATAGAGCGAGGCACATTAGCTCAAGTTCGGATTGCATACATTATCTCCCATTCTCATTAGAATCGATGCATGGATGTAGGAAATACAAGGTATCTCTCAAGTTGGAACATCATCAATCCTCAATCATTAGTGGAAATGCTCTGTAATGTAATCTAGGATGTGGCTTGACTTCGGCCTGGCCTCCACTTCTCAAGCCCAGAATTTTGGTCTCTGCTGTTCCGCGGAGTGAAAGAATAATCTGAGAGGAGGAAAACGGTTCAGATCAAACTTCAGTAGTGCCTAACAACCCAAGAATACTTCAAGCCGTCAACTCCCATGTCGAGCCAGAGAAGGTATTTTGTAGGCCTATTGTGCTCTTGGAAAAGGCTTGTATACTTGTATGTACCACATCCCAGTTTGTAGTTGACTTGCTACAACAAGTCTATGCATGACTGAGTCCATTTACTCATTATAAATTGCCAAGTCCTGACTGACATTCTGCAATTATTTCACTCCGCGTATCACAATACTCCTGCTCCGGCTCCTATCCAACTCACAATCTTCTTGGACGATGCAAACAAAAAGTTGGGAATCAAACCAATAGGCTCTCTCCACAATCCAAACTGGAACAATACATTATTTGAGCCGAGTACACAATAGACTTGGATTTCCGTCCTTATTAGAGAAGCCAAAGCCAGCTCCGACCAAGGTACTTATAGGTGATGGATTTTATATACTTCACTTATCAAACGGTGCGGCCTAAAAGATCCCTGCGAACAAATTCAGTCGAAAGTGTTCCTACGAAAATCTCCCATTTTATGCACCTTCGAGAAGTTTCGTTTTCACCCGCTGGTCAAATTACAGTCAGCTACTCAGGCTAGGTAAGGCTGACTACGCTACCAAAAATTCACATTACGGAGCATACCCAAGGAATTTAAAATCATGCAATCATTACGTCGTTGGTACCGCAGCTGTCTCTACCATTAGGTTATATGTATATTCGATTGAACTAGTAACAGAAAAGTCCGCCTAAAGTAGACTTAAGTAGCTTGCAAATTCAATATATTTCGGGGGTAACTTTTTCTCGGGAACTATGGACAGGGAAAATTTCCCTCGAACTCTATCAAGCCAAAGCAAAACCACACGAGTCTAGGTGTATTAATACATGGATCTGTTGCAGGCCGTCCTGAGTAAGATTCTTTATGAGAAAGTGTAACGATCAAAAGCCCACATCTCTACGAGCCTCATCCATCTCACTCCGTGAATCCTCAGAGTCAGTTGTTCCTAGAGGCTAAGGGAGAAAAAAAGAGCCAGTCCACTTCATCATCATCAGTCCCGATGGGATAATCATAGTTGGCAATTTTCAAGCCCATCTCCTTCCAATCCCATGGTCATCCCTCATAAAGGCAAATGAAACAATACCAAGAGAATCTGCCTATCTCTCCTAATCATCATAACATATATTAACCAAACCACCGACTCACATTTCATCCCTTCAAGTCGTGCTCTTCACCAAAAATGCAAAAAAATAGTTAAAACCCAAAATATCTAACCTTTTACTCCTTTTCCCTTATCAAAGAGTAACTATCAAAAGCACGCATTCACAATCACGGGGAGAAGCAGGGGAAACATGCCTTTTATGCATGACATCACTCTCTAATTCTTCTGCTCCGTGTTCTCTGGGTTACGAAATTGTATTGTATAATAGGAAAAGTTCAAACTCGGCGAGTGAGCAGAAAATAATAATAATTCCTGATTCAAATCTTTCCCATTTTTCCTATTCCAAATCTCCTTTTCACGAGGCTCTATTTTTTGGTTGGCTCAGAAAGAAAGAAAAAAAAACAATTTCCAATGCAGTTCAACTTCAAGTTGAGTTACCTAAATTCAAATCAATATGCATGCATGCAGGGGATTGTGCAGTCTTAGAGCCAGCAGCCGGAGTTGAGCAGAAGGGGAGTTTGTGCTGAGATAAGGTATCTCTCGCCTGGTCGTATTTAAAGTAAACTAGAATAGAATGTCTGAAGATGGAATACCATAAATATAGATAAACCCATCATTCCTCCTTTCCGCTGCTATTTCTGTATTCTCATGCACGAAGAGGGCTCGATCATATATTTTCGCACCATGTGGACTATTTCCCACTCGAATCATCAGTCTACCAAGGAATTTTCCACATCTAATAAGCCAAAACCAACTTCAAAAAAATAAGTAAGATAATTCCTCGTCTTCCCTTCCATGCCAGAACTTTC
>JAQFXY010001402.1:0-10741 GCA_034693865.1 Ceratophysella sigillata | reverse complement strand
TATGACCCTGGAAACAAGATGCACTTTTATATAGGGGATAGAATATAGGTCAGGTCCTCATTATCAACAACATCAGCCAGGGTATCTACTGCAATTGAAAACTTAACCCATTATTTAATTTTGGCTAAGGATGGCTTATGGTGCAGATGCAGAAATGTATTTTTAAATCCTAGTGCAGTGCAAACAGCCGCAGCCCTGGCACGTGGAGTTTGTTTGTATGGAGAATTTTAAAGTCCATCCATGTGGCAGTTTGGCAGATGAATTGAGGAATTAAATGTGACTTCCTATTTTATTCATGGCCATTTCATTCTCATGCGATTTGCAATCATCATGCAACCAGCAACGCAAGTACGCAGCATGGAGTTTACATTACATTTACAACTGGTTGTTAAATACCTCGATTTTAACCCAATCCTTTCCTCATAATTATATAGAATAGCCATGAACCTATTCATCACAGGGAAGGAAACAATACCACTAGAAATACCTTCTGCTCTTTTATAGGAAAATTTATAGCTAGATGCTGGATTAATTGCAATTTTTAAGTTTAGTATTGCAATGCGTAAAATATCAATTGACGCTTGTTATGTTATCAGCAGCTGCACACTAAAAATGTAAAGTGCAAGGATGTAATTACAAGGTTACGAGCAAGTTTCAATGCCACACGCTTTAAATAAAATTCTCTTGCGTGGCTAATAATTTATCCAGAAAGTGCACACGAATTTTTAATTCATGTTAAGTTAAGACATACCTAGGTGAGTGCTACGAAATAAGGAAACAATTCAACAATTAATACGTTACGTTAAAAAGGCAGAGTTTTCCAACCATAGTAAGTACTAAAATCAGACAATTAACAATTTGCAAGTTGAGCCAAGCCTGTCAGCAGAAGCGAGTTATGCGTGAATCTTATCTGAACGTCGAAATGGAGACGTTAAAGGATCATTTAGTTTAGCTTATGTGTAATATGCATTTTTGATTAGGAATTATGTGCCACATTTCTCCAAATTAATGTAAAATGAAAATGCAATACACACACAAGCCTCTTTAACTTTAGGCGTATGGGAGTGTAGCGTCGATTTATTTTTGAGCATGTAGGAATTATTTCTCAATTTTCCTCCCAGCTCGTGTAGGAGCAAAAAATCCAATCAAGGCCTTCATATTCCTACTTGTGCCACTGTTTCTGTATGTATGTATTTATACATAATATAATACATATGTTAAAACGAAGGGTTGAACCTTTGGGTTTTGGAACTATAAGCGAATTCTACAGAAGAGCAGACATACAGTCACCTGAATTCGAGCCAAATCCAATTACAATGACACGCCTGTGTTCTTTCCAACAAACCCATCCGATATGTATTTCCGTATGCATCTGCACAGTCTCATTGTCCAGATACATTTAACTAGGCCCTGGCGATAATGTTATTTAAATGTGAAAACTAATTGGAGCTCAAAGTCAAAAACGCCTACAAGGAACTGCAGCTCTTACAATTGTATGATACTGAATTTCAACCTGTTGTACTTGAATTCGCCTGTATTGCATACCCGCTTCTGTTAAGAGTATCCGTGTCGGCAAATCTGTCCAACACCAATATTTAACTCTATTCATTAGCTTCTTTCGATCTTTGCTACATAGGTATATGTTATGCAGCCGTGAGACATTGTACGGAATTTTGAGTTTACAGTAAACTCATAATTTGATCCATTTTATCAGAAAGCTAAACTGCATAAACGAGTCATTAAATGGGGTAAAACTTTGATTAAATGACTAGATAATGGTTTAAATGACTTTCTCACGGGTTTAACAATCAAAAACTTGAATATAAAAATGACTACGTGCTGTACGAAGTGCGAAATTACTGGGAATTTCGGGGAAATGGGCATGTCTAAATTCTCTTTGGGTTTTACTGATTACACTACTGAAAATTACTCTGTCAACTTGAATGAGCTCACATTACTTGCGATTGCAAGCGGTAATTTTACGGTAAATTCCATTTTTAACATGCATGAGGCAGAAAAAGGGATAGCAACAATTCATATTTCTGCCGTTCTTTTGAATCTGAATTTACAAAAGGTTATTGCTTGGCTTTGGATAGCTACAGACAGCGCCGCTGCTCCTGCCACTATAGGTGTAATGTAATCCATCAGCGATATATAATCGCAGGATGGTATAACATAACTTAGTTAACATGGCAAACATTCCAGCAGCCACCTAATGCAAGCGGGCTTCAAGATTTTGCTATATAACCCCTGAAAACTTAAAATAAAAGGATTTCCATATGTACTCCCATACAAATCTATGACAGCAGCAGCAGGACCGGCTATACCACGCTATTTACTCACATGAATTTCTGCTTCAAGCCAAGCCTGATAAGAGTGAGTAAACGAACGGTAACGGTGCTGTATCAGATGAAGAGAAATGTCTAGCAGAAGCAGGTGAAATGTAATAGATCCATTATGAGCTTATTCAACAGTAAAAGAACCACGCATCCTGTTCCGGTCATAATAAAAATAAGCCAGAACTCTATCCTTGCCTTATGAGGAGGTTGGATGTAACCTGGTATGGTGATGGGTCCGACCAGTCGTCTTACTGAAGTTACAAGCGGAAACCAAAAACTCGTCCGTTTATCACAGATGACGACTATCACTCCCCTTATTTCATTTTGTGCTCAGATCCGAAGGGAAGGGTCAATGCTTACCGTCAGTTTCACTGCAGCAGTCCGTGGTAGTGGCACGAGATTCACATGTGTAGACTATGTGCTATTATGGGCGTCCCACATGATGGGAAAGCGTGCAACTCGTATTCATGTGATAAATTATCATATACTGTAAGTAAGTGATACCCATGGAAAATAAAATGACAATTAAAATGGGAAAATCTGGGTAAATTCACGTGCGATTTTCCTCAATAGTGCTTTTTTTGTATAGTGCGTACTTTGTTTTTATCATGTACTTCACGTATTTTTAAACAAAAGCTAAGGGAATCACTAACCGGTTTCGCGTATTTATATAAGTCCAAAGCATATTCATTGAAATACAATTTGTATATCCCAAGAGCACGTCCACCTTGCCATCATTAGTGTGATCAGTGAATTGTCATGTACACATTGTAGCGTTAGCGTGAATACTACAGGGAGGGGCTTGAGTGAGCACAATATTTCTCTGGCTGGCATTTTTTGTTTCCTACCTATTCTGCATTCTGCATGAGCGCTCAGAGATGCTAAAGGTTCGAAGATCCGTTGCCCTACTTCCTCTGCTCATTCAATACTAATCATACGAATAAGTAATTAATGGTTCTCTAGGATGGACGTTCACTGGAAAATAGATTTACATTACTATCTCCTCGACTATTTGGCATGTAGAGCTTGTGGAAAGCTGCAGCACATTCCTGATTATTATGGAATATGAGAGTAAAACCAGGTGCAAATATTCCTTCTTTATAGCGTGCATCCTGCCCGGACCATATTGCAGCAGTTTGGAAAGCCTTACAGTTTAAAATAATTGATTTGTATCTGAGATTAAGAAAATACACTACATAGTAATAGTACTGTAAATGGTATTACTGTTTGCTGAAATTAAAACAATCCTGGCATGCACGTTGCATTATGCTGCTCAGGATTGAATTATTTATTACGAGAGGTAGTGCACAAAATAATATTTAATACCGATAAGCGTTAGTTGTCTTAACTTGAATTCACTACTACTACTATTGAGTGAATGTTCAGCTGAATATTTCTAGTTTAGTAGTAGCGCTGGTATTTTGACCCTGGAGCATCAGAGTGGGCTATGGTCATGGGCGTCATAATTTTCGGTTTATTCTATGCCAATCGGCCAGAAACAGTTCGACAAATATGGGCATTAGTATTAATAGTTAATAAGATGGCAATAACTAGCAGCACGACCATATGAACAATATACAAGCTAGTCAATTTTCTCAATTCCTTTCTGTCTTAGTGTTTCTGTAAAGTTTGAAGTCAATTACACTCATACATAATCAATAATCACAAGCCATGAGCTTATGTACTATCCGCAAAAGGCTAAAAACTTGTTCCAAATGTCAAGGGTCAAGGTGGTTTCTGTTCAGAATTCTACTTTGCCGTTTATGAGTTTAATACATCCACTCACTGCACATAATCAAGTCAAAGTCAATACGAATTAAAAACCAGGTTGCCTCAAGTTTGAACACTTCAAGGCTACCATTTATTTCCTGGAAACCCACAAAGTAGAAAGTTCCCGTTCCCTAATTTTAAACATTAAACATATACGTAATACAAAGCTACCCATAAGTAAAATGTAATACTAAACTTAAAACCTCTGCCTGGAACTAAATGACACTCTGCCGGTAGGTAACGGAATACGGAATTCGGCAAAGCCCCAATAATACCTGTGGGATTGTGTAATTCATACATTCAATAGTACATCGTATGGAAAATGCGCAAAATACCTGTTGCATCGCTCTACAAACCCATGCAACATGCAACTGCACACTACACTGATTGATTATCCATTCTGGACCTGAACCTGAAGGCCTGCTGTGCTGTAATGTTTCGGCTCTACCTCATTTTAATAAAAGACAAATGAATTGACTGCAAAAAAGTTTGCTGCATAAGTAAGTTATTCTTTAAATTACGCATTCTTCATCGGAGAATTGAATCTTGTATGAAAAATCACATCAACGGTCTGTGGTATACATTTTTCTCCAGAACATTTCTGTTTACTTGAAATTAAATAGATACTTGCAAACTATGTAGCTTAATCGGAACATGAGGAGGAGCTTTACTGATTCTGCAGAAATTTCATTACTTCCGAGATTACAGTACATGGCATCGAACGATTCCAAGAATTAAAGAAAATTGGCTGTGATAAAGGACAAAGCCTGAGTTTGAGTTCTGAGTCTGTGCTACGCATTTTCCCAAGCATTCAATTTCGAGCAAAGCAAGCTACATATAATAGCACATTGATTTTGAGTGTTCTAAGAATGTGAGTTAGTATCACGTCAAAATAAACAATATCCACTCGCTTTTCATGGAATGGAGCTCAATTTCGGTGTTTTTCATATATTATTTTCCTGCATATAACGCGTAATGTGTCGTTGTTCATAGATACCACAACGTTTATCTAAACATGAATTCTGATTGAGTAAGCAGAGTAGACAATATGCCGAAAGCAGCATCCAAATATATTCGCAGTCATGGCTTCATGAGACAAACACTAAATGTAATACATGTAATATGCAAGGAATTTTCGCAGCAAAACTTGGGAGCAAAATACTGTTTAAGTCAATAAGCAAAAAAAGAGCTCGCGTAAAATATGGGTTTGTATACAAAATGTTGCTTACCTCCAGTACCAAGGACCTTGAGCAGCTCAAAGTTTGACATATCAACTCGTCCCTTATGACCCGTGAGGTTCACTGTAAATCAAACAAAAATAATAATCCAGTTAGTGATCTGTGATCTGTAACTAATATTAAATGCATGTAGACGTAGGTACTGTCACTTGCAAGTACTGAAAAAGTGAGAAACCTGTATGCACGACGCACAAGTATGAGAATCAAAGCAAAGGTCAAAGTGGCATGGTCCAATTTGTTGTGAATAATTGCATTATGCATCCATGGTGGACCATGGGTTTGAGCTGTTCTCTCCCATGCTTCCGTTGTTGTTGTATAATGCTCTCCCAACAGTTGAGCATAACTGAGTGGGACTTTGAGTTGAACTCAAGATCAGGAGTAAAGTCAAAGTCAATGACTTTGGAGGAACGGCCTTGACGGCAATGGACTTATATAATGGTGAATGATCTCTCCTGCCTTCTTCCAGCCAGGTTCCTTGTTCAACAACACCAGCCTTTACAGATATAAGTACCAGAACGAACCAATTCCTGTTTATGCATCCGCGGAGACAAATGATGAGCTGTAGCTTCTCTCCTGCTTGATCTATGCCTGTGGTTACTTCATGCAGCCAAACACATTTTTTATTGTACACAAATTGGAATTGAGTTCAGGTTTATTCAAGTCTGTGTGTGTCCATCCATTACCTACTTATTCTGATCATTGTCCGCTAACTCCGCTTATCCTTCTGCTATCTTCCCTTTGTGAACCTGTCCTTCATTAAGGCATTCGTCTTACTTCCTCCTTCCTTCACACATGGCTTACTGGACTCCATCCGGCACGGACTCATGAATCACTTTATTAGCATTAGCATGCTCCATGCTCAAACCTCAATTGTATATTGTATTATCAGTACATCCCGCTGCTGGGAAGCACACAGTGCAATAACAGTAGCTCCAATCAAAGATTAGAATCCTGATGAAATCCTTAAAGGTACGATTGAACGCCTGCTGGACTACACTGGTGACTGGAGAAGCCCGATCATCTGCACAGACACAGAATTACTAAATCATTGAGTTCGAACTTCGAACCTTGAAACTTTGATAGTCAAACCGCTAAAGCGTTGATTAGCTAATTTAGCGAAATAAAGCTGTGTCATTTCTCTCGCTTTGAAGGTATACAGATAGGCCACTTTTCTGGACCGACGTTGACAGTTTCAGCATATTTAGTAAGGTGTAGTATATAAGGCTAATTCGTCTCTTTGGTCATTCATCATTGCATTGGTTGCGATTGCGAGCATGTACGTTCTTGACCACTTTGAAAATCGTTAACGTCTCTAATATCAAATATGGGACAAAATGCACATGTAATATGTGAAAATAAAGATGACGAACTAAATAATCACGAATGATCATACTCCTTTTAATGAATTTCGAAGTAATTTAAGCATAATTTACCTTCGAAAAGTGACCGCAGTGACTCGTGCACATTATAATTTTTATTTAATACCTTATTTTGTCCAATATTCCACGAATTCGAAGATTTCGATGTACTCCTCAATAATTATACTAGTTGTTTGTAATTTTTAACTGATACAAACAGAAATACCTACTGGACTGATATTACTATATTACAGACGATTGCAGATTTTAATTCTTGCTCCGCCTTTGGACTTGGACGACTCCATATGTACTCGACTCTTGGCCATATGCACGGCTCGCGGCCTATGCTGAACTACATAATATTATGTATTATGTATAATATAATGAAATTCTCTGTGGTTTACTAACACTCAATTTCTATGTATGTATAATCCTCAGGTCGGGAGAAAATGGCTCCGCCCCTTTAGAACTACCTGAAGTAAGAAGCATGTATTATTGTTCACTTACAGTGTGCCATACGATACTAATAAGTATTCAACAGTTTCTGAACAAAAGAGTCAAAGTTGAAAATTAATTGCCATCCGGTGTCACTCCTGCTCAAGTCATTCTCATGTAATATGCAATGATATCACTTTTCAAATAAGAAGGGCAATTCCAATTCCTTTCAAAGTCTTATATCAGAGATTCGAGTTCGTGTGAAACTCTTAAAAGGGATAGAGTAAATACTTGAGAAAATACAAGTGTGCTCGACAATAGTCAGCAGTCAGAAGGACAGGGTTTTCCAGAAGACACAGTTATCAGCTGAAACACAAATTATTCAGAAATCACACTTACGATATGCCAGTGAGTCACTGAACCCCTGAGGAAGCGACATCATAATTAGAATGTAAATAGAAGAACAGGCTTTACAGACTCGCCCCTTCCAGCAGCAGCAAACTGATTTCAAGCCTGATCCCACATCCCACTTATCCCAATCTCAACTGAAGCCTTTCTTTCCCAATACGATTATTCTGCGGGGGTCATGGGAAGTCGAGAAAGAGTACCTAGCACAAGCACACCAAGCATATTCTGCAATATCGTTCCCTGGAATTGTTGATCTAAAAGTTTATAGGCTATGCATTACTCGGTAATCTTCCTCTGCTCCCATTGTGCTGTTCAAATAAGATGAGTTCCTTATGAGAAATTGTGAGAAGAAGAAAACAAAAATGTCATTAGGCTTAAGGTTACCTAATGAGGAATATCGTTATGCTACACCTGATGCAGGTTTCTGACTGATAATGCCTTCAATTTATAAATAATAATATCATAAATAATCATCTCCGGTGCTTGCTGCTTTGCCAATCATCATTAATTGCTTGATGCATTGTAAATCTGGATTTAAATCAGAAAACAATATATTGTTTTGGGTTTTGCCCTTTTATTTATGTGTCTATTTTTCACACTTCTAAGCTGATACAAACAAGCTACTAGGTAATTGTAATTAGGCTATAGGAAAGACCTGACAACACTTTACATGATTTGAAAATAAGTACTTAGTCATCGCATTAAGATATGCCCAGAGTGCTCGAATATTATAAATTACACTCATTCTGTTGAGAATGCATAGGTAAGGTATGCATGTAATATGTTGGAGGTCATGAACTCTTCGATAAGTTCATGGTATAACTTGCTTATCTATTTTTGTTGTTTTCAGAAAGAGATTACTGACTATCTTCCATTGAAATCGTTAGCTGCTTTATAGTTTGGAGATTGCTCCGCCTCGAATCATTAAAATTGTTGACTGTTGTGAAAACATTACATACAAAAGTAAGATTGGGTAATAATGCCATAGCTTGCAGTTGCAGGCCGTGATGAATAGTGCCTTGGATTTTGGAATACTACGCTTTGGTTTCAAGGACAACTATAATCAAATCTGGCCATGTGGAATGCGGAAAATAGTATAAGTTGATGTCTTTTCCAAGGAGATTTAGAGCGATTAAATGAAGATTGTAAAACAACATAGCTGGAGCTACACCCTCCTGCAGTGCCTTGCACCACGTGGCACGTTCCGTTGCATTATATATGACAAAAGCCGTTATTAAGATCTAGCATGCTCCGTCCGTACCCGCTGGGAATTTAACCCGGGCGTTGGAGCTCCGACCGAAGCACAAACGGAGCATATCGAGCTCAGAGCCTGATTGCACCCACTCAGGCGTTTCCTGCTTCTGCCAAATACATACACTGTGTAGCCTTTGCTCGACTCGACCTATATTTTCAATGATAAACTGAAGCACTCTTGGCTTTCTTTTGTATGCAATAAATTTTAGAACACTTCTATTTTTGCTTATAACTTATAATAGCGTCGCCGCTTACTTCCAACCTTGCTAGTGCATTTTGGGAAACTGGAGCATAATCCCATTCGGTTGGAAAAGTGATATTCCATATTCCGGCTTTGGCTCAAGTTTACGAGGACATTCGGCAGCGTGTCAAGTGGACTAGATGTTCCGTCCAATTAATACGGGAATGCGAAACGAGTCCTTGATTGGATCAACCGATGAGGAGAGCTTAGGGTAAATGTACAAGTAGTTCGTGCCAATAATACCAGAAGTTCAGAGCATGAGCAGCCGCATATGGGGCACAGACACTTAATATGCATTACAGCACCGCTGAGGTTTTAATATTTCATTTATTCAGTCATGTAACAAATGGGACTGTTGTAGCTTGCCATTTAAAAAAGAATAACAAAAGAGAAAACGAAAAAACATAGCTAAACCAAAACAGGATGTTTCTGGGTCAATGTATGAATATGAATATTAGGAATAGTGAATACTACAGACATTTTACACTGTGCATTCCATATTCTGCTTAGTGTATCTGTCCCTACACTTATACGTGCATGCACACATAATCCCTTCCCGTTATGAGTAATAACAATGTTAGTTAAGATGGACAGACGACGTAAGAAACAAGTAAGTATGGCGAACGTGCTGAAAAGGGCTAATCATTTGTTTTTGCCTTGTAACGCAGAGCCGGAATTCATATCCTGCCCTTTGCCCTCACACCTAATTAGGCCGTCGGGCTCAGGCCTTTTATTTTTCATCTCGTGAGAAGTAAAAGGAGCAAGTGGAGGCTCATTCTTGATCTTGGTATTTCCGCAAAAAGGAATCAGCCGTGTAGTTACAGGTGTCAGTGTCAGGTATTTTTTTTCCTTTTTAAAATGAAAAAAAGTGTAAGGCTTGACACACTTTAAAGGGAAAACTGGCTTCTTTTAAACGTGGAGGATGTAATATAGCGAGTACAGTAGTTTGTTTTTAAATGAAGACCTACACCACCACAGCTCGAATTCATACAAACTCACATCCACTCTCTGCATACTACCTGCTCATTTATTGGTATATTATAAATATTACCAGGAATCGGAATTTGAAGTCAGGAACCTTCAAAATAATAAAAGATAAAAATTCTGAGAATGAATCAGTTGAACTGAGCTGCCATTGAACTTTTATCGGAAAAATACAAACCTGTGTATTTATGCTCAAATGAGTTGAATCATATTCAATTTTAAAGTTTAAAGCCATCTACATGTACATAATATCTACATAGTTGAAAATATTGTTCAGTTCAGGTACAATACGTAAAATATATGGCTACGGGTTGGAATATTGGATTGAATTAGTTGTTTGTAGCGGGACGCAACTGCATTTTTATAACAGAGCAAAAACAGAATCCAGTCAGTGTCAGTACCTGTACCTGGGGCAATAGGCTTGGAATTTCTGATGGAACGCTGTGCCAAAATTAACCTTGAGCAGCATAGTAATACTGAATTCCGCTACTCATCATTGTTATTTTGACAGATTGAGGATTGATGCATACTTTCAAGTAGCTACTTTACGGAGGTACCGTAACGGAAATGAGATAAATCAAAAATCCAACTGCAGTAGGTATTTAGAGGCTTAACACGGAAAGAGGCTACAAGTGCGACTTCATTGCCAAAATATTGTTTGGAAGGCCATCAAATGTGTATGAACCTAAGTCTAAAAGTCTTCGTAGTAGCCTG
>JAQFXY010001401.1:0-10742 GCA_034693865.1 Ceratophysella sigillata | reverse complement strand
CCTTGATACTCTACCTTTAAGAGTTAAATGCGAAATACCTAATTTGAGCTGTAAAATTAGTGGTTTGATTGACCATGCTACATTGTACGTTAAGTAGTATTCCGGGTTACAATGTGTTTTATTTTTATAGTAAACGTCAAATAATTTGGTTTTCTGCATTGTTTCAATATCTACCGTTATGGAATCCTCCTCAATTTTCTTAAATTCTAAAACGAGTAATTTCAATCATATAGTAGCAAGTTAAAAGTAATTAATTGAAATGTGGGGTTATGAAATGAAAAATTTATTTGACGCTTTTATAGAATAATGATTCACTTTTACATAATAATGCTTCCACTTTATTCAGGCTTCCAGGTGTGAAAGATCAAATTAAGGCCTATAATTAGCATATTGGTATTGTATGACTGGAATTTTCCATTGGATTCAAAATGCGAAGTGTACTCGAATCATGACTCCGAAATGTTAGCAGGCAAAATTTTCCAGGCAACCGTTGCAAACCGGTATATTACATATCATAAGCTTTTTTAGTCGGAAGAGTCGGATTCCTGGGGAAGGTACCTACCTACATTTGCATGCTTAGGTAACTAATTCGGCACAACGAATGCCTCATGGAATAAAGAAGGCACTTAATTAAATAATGATAGATTCCGGTTAATACGTTAGTCTATTATACCTATATAAAGTTGCCTATCGGACACGTGAGAGATGCGGATTCAACGTCTATAAGTATTTAGTTTGGTATTGTATCACTTTTATAGCCATACATTTTTATCCTTGACATAGAATGATTAGTTAATTTAAGAGTATGGCATGGCCAACCTTACTGCTATAAAAACGCGGCTGAATTACTTCACAGCTTCTGTTATATACTTCGACTTCTTTGCTAAACATGGGGCTAACGAAATCGGCGATCTTGCTCCTCGGAGCAGCACTTATTTTTTGCTGTCTTGTGAATATTGTAACTTCTGGTAAGTTTGTTAAACGACTTTTCCTTCTGAATTTCGAATTACTAAAATAGAAATTAGAATATAGGTGTAATAATTGGTAATTATTTTATAAATTTCAGATTTCCCATCTGGTGTTTACAAGGGAGCATGTTTATATAACCGCAACTGCCGAGCTGCATGCCTCCAGGAACGGAATCGTGGAGCGCACGACGGGCATTGCAATTGGTTCAAATGCTGGTGCGATACGTAGATCCATGACGATTTCGTCTTCAATTTCAGAAACCATCGATTTTTTGTAACGAACTGATAAATTACATTAAGGAAGCTGGAAATAAAGAAATAACTAATATTGGATATGTCTACTGCCTTGGATTTTATTATACTGGGGCTGGCCGGCACCCAGGATTCAGTTTTCTATTCGCAGAGCCGTACAATGCTCTATCATATTGGGTATATTACGCATTGCGATATCAGGACAAATAGTCTTGGCATTCTAGAGTTTATCAAAGGCGTCTTCCATCGTATATCGTATCAAGTAGTATTGACACCAAAAAAAAGTGTGAAACATGATTTAACCACTTCTTCCTTAGTTGTATTTTGTATCTACATTAGGTCTGTTACAAAAGTAAATAATGTCGAGTACACTATTGACAATACTCTTATTTTATTATACTCGTAGAAGGACTGTCCATCCACACCACCACCATGTCGGCTCTAGCCCATGGTTGACTAGGCAGTTATTTTATCCAGAATTAATTTTCATTATATCATGCTAAAGTTGATAAGCTTAAGGAGGGATTAGAGGAATCTATTCAAATGCCAATAACATGGCAATTTTTGGGTCTTTTTAATTAATACAGTTCACAATTTGGAAATTCGAGGAAGATATATACGAGGAGATTGACAATTACCTGTTCTACAAGACTGGCTATCGAAATACCATGCCGAGTGTGATTTATAAGGTTTAAAAATAATTCAACTAGAGGGTAACTAAATGTGACATAATAATATTTAAATCCTACAATGAAAAAGTATGTTTTAGTACCTTTTCTTTAGCCAGTGTTTTAGAACAGGTAATTGTCAATCAAATTACATATCGTTCATGTACTAGGGAATTACCGATCATTCAATCCGTCTATTCCTTTTTAAAAACTATTTTAACCCACAACAGCATGGAGAGGTACAAGCACTGAACCCTGCGACTGTTCAATTTCGTACGCGGTGTAGATTGTTCTTAAGTACGCAAGTACAAGTTTGTTTCAAATAATAAGTTTGCTGTTGGAACAATTTCAAAAGTTTTTCCTACCGGCCGGGCCCTGTGTTTTAAATATTTCAATGGTAATATATTCCTGCAGTTGGTGTTGAAGAGAGTTTTGATTGTTGTGATTGGGCAGCCGATTCCTCAGTCCGTTGATTCCATCCGTGGTTTAGCAGCCTTCTCCAGACGTTTAGCCTTCTCGTGTTCACTTACATCCTTTGGTAGGCACGGGTTGATTGCCAGATCACTTCCTCTGAGATTCTTCTTCCTGTTGATGATGGTCCTGCGATGCTCCTCGGATCCTGGCTGGAACTTGATTGGACGGGGTCGGGCGGGAGGAACTGTTGGCACTCTACCAAGTCTCTCAGCCTTTGTGATTGGAATATGTTCAAGTTTGAGGGTATCAGACAGTATAAAGTCCAATTGTGACATAAGATCCTCAGGAACGTTGGAAGTTGGGTCGGGCTCAGGAACTCCAAATATGACGAGAAATTCACGGTCTTTGGCGGCAGTCAGGTAAGATAGCTTTAGTTGGAGGGACACAAGTTTGGTTTCTAATTGGTGTTGAGAAGTAGAAATTTTCGCAATATCATTTGACGTCTGAGCTGCAGAGTTCTGGAGAGTTACAATGTCAGCTTTGTTGGACAAGACCTGCGTTTTGATGGATTGCAGTTCCACAGCCATGTTTCGAGAAGATTTTTGACTTCCTTCTGGTCTTTCTGACCCTCCTCCTGACCCTTTAGTATTTTTACAAGCATCGACTTAACATCGGTGTCATCTTCTTGTCGAGACATTTTGGGATTAGGTCGGGAGTTGAGTTCAGGTTCTTCGTCACCGTCGAGTGACCGCTTTCTGCTTGATGCAGTTTTGCCAAACTAATTGCTTATTTTATTCGGCGAGTGGTTGACAGGCATTTGATGAGACGTAGAAAGGGTCAGGGGTCACGGCATACGGCAGCGGCAGGAGAACTTCACTGGCCAAGATTCAAATTTCCCTCTTCCAATTTGTATGTGTTTTGTCTGCAAAACTGGAAACTTTTGTAGATTTTGAAAGTTGTTTCGCAGGATTTTGAACTTTTTACAGTAGTACTCTGGGTAGGGTTTGACTTGTAGGTCAGGGCGCAATGATTATATTGATTATGTGTGTGGTAACTATCGAGTTAAAAATGAATTTGTAATGGAGCAAAAACTGAGTGTGTTTCTTTCTCCAATCTCTAATCTCCAATCCTTTTTCAAAATAGAGTGTGGCTGGACCTGGGAATGTGGAGTAGCGATAATTGCAATTACTGCGACGAGCAGCGCTCACTTTTTTACACTGTTTTTGAGTGTAGTAGTAATTCTGAGCGGCGGCGCGGTACAATATTGCCTTCTAACACTTCTCAGGACAGTCACATTGATTTTGTTACTAATCTAGCATTAACAAAATATTCCCAAGACCAATACTTAAGTCTCCACATATTCATTAATACTATTACTTCTCAACAACAACAACCTATATGTACTTGAACAATCTACTTGTATTATTCTCCGAATTTGATTGGGCGTAAGCCATATCAATAAAATAATGATGATATATTCCTGCAGTGCAATACAATGATGTGCAAATTGGCTTACGTGACTTATAGAGTTAAGCGGGCCAATGAATTAAGTCCGTGGAGGATTGAGCTTTGAGCTAATCATGACCTGCACCCGCAGTAGGAACTTTAATTGCTGAACAACGACAAAAATATGACACATCTTTTTTCAAACCTGTGGATTTGAGTAATATTCTGCTTGTTTTGTTACGCTGCGTCTCGTTTTCCCCTTTCTGCATGTTTCCCAGGGTATATATATGTTTCCTAAGATTTTACCGAGTCAAATAATAAATTGGATTTTCTCAACGTAAAATGTACCAATTAGACAGATGTCGAATAGAAGCCTTTCCACAGAAGGAAGGATAGAAGGGTACACGACAGAATGAGTAAGCTCGTTATATACTTTATATTCTAGACAGATTAAATATATAATGGGTGCCGAGGCTTATCCCCAATCTACGGTTGATTGGAATAACATGCTCGCATTCTACTCACCTAACGCCGTCACCCACGATTTGCGCCACAGCCTTCAACGCGTCTTCACCTTGAAGTTGCACCGCCACCTAAAACGCGCAATCCCACTTAAACTTCTCTTTTCACCCCGACAGTGTGATGATGCCTTTCAATCTTTTGCTGTCTGGATTGTTTCCAGGATTGTTCTCAACATGATTTTCAGGTCGTTTAGGAAGTTTCCTGAATTCCTTTCACTCAATCAAACTCTAAGACTATAGGTTTGTACGACATAATAATGATAATACGACACGGGTTCCCACAAGGAATGGTCAATTGATTCGAATATATTTATATTTTACGTTTTGACTTTTACAGAAAAATATGTGTCAATGACAGTAGGTATATATATATTTCTTATTTTAACTTTATTTGTATTGCATATGATCTTTCTTTACGATTTCCGGAAATCCTGGTTAAAATATGAAATGTTGATTTAGGCAAAAGATAGGACCACAGGATAAAATAAATTACGGTAAATGTAACCTGCCATAATAAAATAGCTAAGAGCAATATCATAGTGAAACTCTCAGCAGATAGAGCAATGAACTTTACGTTATGATGTATGACAAAAGTAACTGATAAATTACATAGGTTTTACGATAATGCTTTTAGTAGAAACAGAATCAATAATGTGGTAGAGATAGCTTTCTTTTAGTTTGTTTCGGACTAGTTTAATCTTATCTGTGGTTTGATGTGCTTATGTATTATCTTGCACTCGGATATGAGCCAAATACTTGTTACCTTTGCACTGAAAAACATTGTACTAACTGGATCCTGGAGCTGGGATATTGTAAAAAGACAGCAATATTCAAGTGCAATTCCTTAAGTGAAAGTACACCTTAGTTAAAGAATAATCCGTGTCAATTACTTTTCAATGTCTGCTTGCATAAAGGCCATGTCAGTGAACAATTGCAGATCACGTCGAAGAGTGTGTATTATGTCAGTTGTGTGTTTAATACTTATTTTGGTATTTTACTACGAAGTATCACCCAGGATATGGAAGAACCGAAACCGAATATTACCAAATACATTTTGCAGAAAAGATCAAATTAACTTCACAAAAGTTATAGAAATACCTGAACATTTTCAAACGATGATGGGTGACTTTCAGATGATTTCTCCGTACCCTAATAAAATGTACTTTTATTCGGCCTATTTTGACGAGTACGTTGGTCATCACCATTACACGTAATTTAATTAAAACGAGTGTACAATAGTGATTCATATATTTTTTTTAGAGAAACGAGTGCAGTGAAATTGTTAGGAGGCGCTAAGGACGGAACCGACACCAAAGTTTATTGTCACTTCTACAATAGACAAAATGTTCACTACTTGGTGCAATTTGGAACAATCTATCATTTTGAAGTCAAATCGTTCAACCAACCCTATCTGTAATTGTTTGAACATGTACAATTAATTTACAAATCTGAGCGTTAAATTCTTTCTTAGATGATAGTAATATCATCTTTGCCTATTTTCTAATCTCCTTTATTCCAATTTTACGACGAAGAAAGTGATATTAAAGGGAACGAATTACCGCCTGATAGGACTACACGGCCATGCGTCGGCGTCCGACAAAAAACCCCTGATTTTTATATTCGAGCTTTCCCTTATGTTTTTCTTAATTTTGCTTTACAGCGACAATGGCGTGGCTATACTTTGATTGCCCAGGGTTTCAAAAATAGAACATCATGTGTCAACGGCCGGAGGCCGAAAAAATGTAATCTTATGGTCTATAAAAGCTATCAAATGCCATAGTTTGGTTAATTTATGCCAAATAATATCATGTGTGCAGCAAATAATTCATGTCTTCGTTTACAATATTCCTTGTCATAATAAAAGTGCCAAATTATCAGATTTAAATTCATACAACTGACGAACTAACCTATATCACTTACGTAATGATTTATCAATTTAGTGATTAATCAGTATTGTTTGCTTATATTTGACAGAGGAAGCTTCGTCATTTGCCCACTAACTCCTCCAACCTGTGAGCCTCCAGCCTACGTCTCCGTTTCGCTCAGCGCTGCGGTGTCAAACCTAGAAACTCCGAACTTATTCCAAGTCCAGTACAGTCCGTCTCTCACAAGCAATGAATTCGTTCGTGAAGAATACGACTTTGTTCTCTGCGTCCCACCAAGCTTCTCTTATGAAAACCCTTTTCATTTTCTGGAATGGTTCGAGTTTTACAAGTTAATGGGAGTTCAGAAGTTCACTTTCTATAACGAATCAATTGGACCTCAGACGTCCTGTTTAATGAAGCATTTAGAGGCGGAAGGTCAAGTAGAAATTTTGAATTGGAAACAAGGCTTCGAATCGGGCGTCGACATGTTTTATCACAGTCAAATAATTGAAACAGTGGATTGTGTTCTACGCTATCGAGGAATTGCGAAGTACGTCATCGGAATCGACTTAGATGAGTTCATTATGCCTTCAAAATCGGCAAATTACAGTGATTTGTTGCACGATTTAGTTGAGAATTACGGTTTGGAATTAAATGCCACGTCTGCTATTGTATTCAGAAATGCTATGTTCTATGCGAGCATTCCTAGTGAAAGTACGAAGAACGCTACAATTCTAGAACAGCTGAACATGGTCAAATACAAATTGAGAAGCAAGGACCTGAATCCTTTCTGTCAGCGTTCAAAGTATTTCGGTATTCCAAACCGTATATCGGAGCCAGGTGTGCATTATGTGTATAGAGCTGTGGGATCCAGTCAAATGTTTGACGTTCCGGTTGAAACCGCATATCTCCATCATTACAGATTCCCCTTCAGTGACACGGGTTGTGCTGATGTTGCTACATGTACAGCCGTTGTCGAAGATCCAAATTATGGACGGTTTGTCGATCAAGTGGCCGCTGGTGTTGAGCTACAAATACGAAAATATGGTTCTTTTTGTAATATTGTTGTTTAATTGGCATCTTGTGAATATTTCTTGACAATTTATCGACTCGGGTTATACGACTATTTCAAGTATTTGTAATTATTATTGTGCTGTTGTGAATACAAATAATTTTAGGAAAACTTTAACTATTTAGTACGCACACGTATCAGCCAAAGTTAGTTATATGTTATATTCATGGACTATTTAATTCGAAAACATTCGAAGAATGCTATTTTAACAAGCAAAAATACACCGTTAATTATAACTATGACTGTTCTGCCGAATTCAAAAGTTTCTATTTAATTGACAATTTCACAGTTCGGAATTTATATAAACCAAATAAATGTTTTCATCCTACATATTCGGAATTGTTGTTCTTGTACTCTGCGGTCTCAAAATATGCTACGAATCAAATTATGAAATATGAACAGATTCAAGAAACAATTAAATTATTTATTCGCGTGACAATTGCATTAAGTCTACCAATTAACAATACTACTAAAATATGTCAGGCCATAATTAAAGTAATACAATAATTGGTATTTTAAGATTACGTGTTTTCACTCTGCACTGCATCAGATTATCGTAGCGTAGAATACAATGCACGACCGAATAGAATATTTTTGAAAAGACACTTCAGCATAACATCTCACCAGTTTTCTCATTTTTTGGTTAGTCATGCTATGTCATAGCACTTGCTTTGTTTACATAATTTGAACCGAATATTTGGAATGTTATTTGAACAATACAAATCCGTGTATTTCGAACATAAAGTAAAAAAATTGTGAATATTATTACTTTTCATCCAATTCATGAAAATCGTCAACCTATTCAAATGAAATTCGTCTGATTTAACAATTTCGTTGTTTTTACTAACTAATAATGACATATTTCGGCTTAATCATCCGTTATAATTAGACCAAACTTTTTTCGATAAGCCCCCTCGCTCAAAGCTGCGGTGGCATGATGGGTTTTACCCAAAAGGTCAATCAAACGCTGTTCAGTATTCGTAGCTATTATTAGCATTTCGTTATGCCTGCCGTAGTATCCAAGCTTGGTGCAGATGTTAAAGGGAAACGCGAAAAAATCTTTCACGAGGTTGTCAAATGCCAATGCATGCTTCCAAACCAAAACGGCGTGTGGCATGAGTGACTGGATAAGTTCTTCGTCATTCTCATACGGCGTCATGGCATTCGGCAACTTTTCTATTAGTACCCGCAGTATGGTTTCTCTGCTGTGTTGATATTCGGAACGAATAGCTGCCTGCGTTAGGTGATGGACCCTAATGCAATTATCCGCCACTGAGAGCATGCCATACGACTCAAGAACTGCTACAACCTCGTCCACATCATCGCCCATCTCTTCAAAAATAAAGGATGTTTAAATGCCTGTACTGGAATCCAGAAATGGAACTAGCTGGATTATCTTCATCACCAGTCTCCCAATAATTGGTCTTTCTTTGATTTTTCTTAAACAAAGTTGCCATGTGATCAAACAAATTCTGTAGAGACCGGCGACCGGCTTCAAGCGTTGGACCGAGCTCTAAATCCCGTGTGCGGTAGAGAGTCAAGTATAATTCTGGAGACGTCTCAAGGTCATTGGTTTTAATATAAGCAACTGCCTGCTCAAGCGCTATCGAAAGTCCCTCGAGGACATCACAAAGTTTAGACACGAAGAGCGGATCAAGCTCTATATTGTGAGAGTTGAAAGCACATTCTGTCATTCAAATCTCATTGCTTGCTGGAGAGAAAGGAATGCGGAGCCAGTGCCTGTGCCTACTTGTTACGCAGGATGGATTCAACAGCTTCATGCTAATTACGAGAACCGCTGAGCTGCTTCCTTGTCCATCTTGGTGACCTACAATCAAGACCCTGGACAGTCCCGCGTCTCCAACTAAGCCGAGAGCCTAGCTCTATAAATAGACCTCCAGTCCCATTGCCCGTGATCACTTACCGCCGATCACTTGCCCGAACCAGACCTTTCCATTGTGTAAAGTCACCCAGACCCCGATAGGCACAAACCTTATTGTACCTACACATTTACTAGACCCAATAAACTAGCTTTCCAGCTTATCTTCATATTATCCAGACCCAGTGCTGAGTCTTATTTGTTATTACATTAAGCCTCACAGGTCTAATTGCCGGCTTCGGCCTACCTTCTTAACGGGTAAGATTATATTATCAAACTGTATCATTTCTTTTGAACGCTAACTTTTCATTCGTTATTTGGGACTTGTCTTCTTTTGTCTTCGTTTGGTTCACTCAAAGCAAGACTGACACTGACCCACACTCATAGTAAACACAGACAGACCTTGTTACCTTTTCTCTTCTCAAGCAACAACCTTTGCTTTACTTCAACTTTCAGCCTCAATTTAGTATTTGGTCCACGAATCCGGTCAAAGTGGCAAGGTCAGAGGCTATTACAGCGTAACAGAACAGTTTGAGTCTGTCAGGGCCAAGGCCAAATATCGGACAAAATAAACTCATTTGATTTGAGAACACTTTGAGTCTTGAGTTCATTGATATAAAAGAGCCGATTTCGAGATTTGGTCATGTCACTTCTCACTTGCGTCCGGCTTGGAAAGGAACACGATTTAAGCTTCTACTAGTTTACACTTATTTAGTTCAACGTTCGACTACAATATTCGGGGTAAACACTCAGCCAGCACTCTAACAATAAGCCTGAGTTTTATACGTTACTACTGAAAACGTTACAAAGTGTTACCAAATTATTATTAAACCGTGCTTTCAATGCTTGACATATTTCTCCCGTTTAATTTGAGTGAAAAGCTATTACAATAAAGCTGCAAGTACATTGTATTTAATTTAAAAGTTTACAGCCTTATAAACGTGTTGCTAAGATTCGACGAACATTATTTCACTAATTTGCGTTTTTCTGGTTCCTAACGGGCTTTCTTTATTTATTTCAGGTGAAAATAGATTTGGAACCTATTTTGAGTTAATTTGTGGGATACTTTGGAATACTGGATCTGATCAGCACACACACAAACACAAACAAGCCATCCTTAATCCAAACAACACACTCACAGGCAAGTGAAACATTTGAAATTCTAATTACGCAGTAAATAAGGCAAGACATGTACTTAAGTTCAAAAATTTTTAGTTTACTATTTTAGACCAGAAGGGTCTTATGGGATGGCCCTGTCCGTCAGTCCGTCTGTCTGTAACGAAAACCAGCGCAGGCTTCTTATGTTAACTCAATCAATTGGCAGCGGGTCACCTTCGAAATCGATGCGCTTATAATAAGGCGTTAACGGAAGCAGACCTGTTCTTAGCTCTAGGCGTATGTAATCTCTTTCAGGATCGAAGCAATCAGGTTCCATGGACAAAGGTCGAGGCTTCCAATCATGTGGATTTATGCTTCTCAGTGGAAGCAGGACACTGTATAACGCAAGAGTAGATTTTGTATTTCAACAAGATTTAGAAGGAGCAAATTGTCCATTCCGAATTTTAGATTCGCTGAACGAACTAAATCAATAAAATATTCAGCATAAAAATACTACAACCTTTATTAAAACACCGTCTACCTATACGTAAATTGGTGT
>JAQFXY010001400.1:0-10747 GCA_034693865.1 Ceratophysella sigillata | reverse complement strand
GCAGTGAAATGTGACAAGTGGTTCTCCATAAGAATACATTATGCAGTTGCTCATCTGGTTGGAGTTTGGAAATATGCAACCGGGCAATAGACATGTTACGGATGGAATATTCAATGTATGCTAAACTCTTGTACTTAAGGCAAGATATCAAAATATATTGCACTGACAGATAGCACTGATCTTAGTTGGTTAGACGAAATACATACCTATGTGCTCGTTTGTCGCTCTAGTGATGAAAAAACGATGACAAATTATATTTTCAGGATGAGTACATGGATGCTCTCGAAAGACTCCATTCCACCGTCACTCAGGCATACAAGTGTAATCCGAGGATCAACTTTGAAGTGTTCATTCATAAGGTAGTCATTAAGCTCACTAGATATGGTCATAAGTCATAATCAACGATAAGATATGTCCCTAGTAAGAAGATGGCAAATGTGTAAATATATTTTGTGCAGGTTGACGGACTTTCCGAGGATTACAAAATGGAAACACAGCGTGACATTCATCAAAGAGCAAACGATGACTTAATGGATACGCCTGGTACATTTTACACCCAATTTTCATCAATCTACTTTTGACTATGTGTTATCTGAAATATTGTGTATTTCTAGGATTCGAACAGGTTCATCTGAGCTTTCACTTGACGTCAATCTACGACCACTCGATATTCGAGGCCTTCTCTAAAGTCGTGCAAAAGCTGATTCCGCAATTACCCACTCTAGAAAATTTGCTGAATATTTTCATTTCAAATTCAGCTATAGAGAAGGCATTTCTTTTTGATGTCGTCAGTAAGTGTTCTTGATTCTTGATTGGTATTTTATTTCTATTGGGTGCCTACATCTGCTATATATATGTGATGTAAAATCATATCATTTCTGTACTTCTAAATGTATATCGTTCAGGATCTCCTGTAGATTTCAATTTGTAACTATCAACTGAGCAGTATTATTGCTCTAGTTCTTTCTTAATTTGATTTTTGCGGTTGTTCTGTACTCCCAGGTAAAATCTATATTGCCACGGACTCATCTCCAGTGGACATGCAGAGTTACGAGCTGTGCTGTGACATGATTGACGTGGTCATCGACGTCTCCTGCATCTACGGCCTTAACACAATGGACGACGTCACGCCAGCATTTGACAAGCACAGTCAGGCTCTTATCAGACTCAACAATGCCACTGTTCTTCATCTACGGGAAGTGAACCGATTCCTCGCCCTCGTCTGCATTCTCCGGGATGATGCAATGGACAAACAGGGTAACTAACCAGCAATTCATAATTCATCCAATCATTCCCACTTTCAGTTAATGATAATTAACAACGGAAACTCCCATGATCTCCATTCACCTCCATGAAGCTAGATTGGAATCTACTAAATAGCTATTAGAAAAAGTCGTTATTTCAACCGGAAGTAGGTGAAAGCTGTCTGGTGCTTTCTGTTGATTTTGGAGAAGCCTGAACTATGGTTGGAAATATATGTAGGCTAGTCCCAATTAGGAGTGAGCTTCTCAGAAGATTAATTTAAAAAATTCTAATCAACCCCTTCAGTCGGGGGTTCAATGCTGCCAAACGGATATAATGCCTGCCCTGCAGCTGTTGTGAAGCCGTTAATGAACCGATTTCAGTAAAATTCTACTAGAGTTGTTCGGAAAATCATAATAAACATAACCCTATATTTTCAAAATTTTGAAAAAAATGAAACTTTTGGACGCGGGTCAAGTGCGGTATCATTTGACTCCAATCCATCTTGGCACTTGGCATGTCTAAAATGCTAAACTAATAACTTTTGATGTCCATCTGTATGGGTTAACCCTGGCTTCTCATTACCAGGGTCGGTCTTTCTGGCGGTATGTCATTACCAAGTTTTGTTGAAATCGGCATGTAGGGCACGCACGAGATCAGTACCGAAATCGGTTCATAAGGGCTTCACAACTGCTGCCGCCATTATATCCCTTTGGCAACATTGAACTCCCCTCCCTCATAGGGGGTAATTTTTAAATTGTTCTTATGAGAAGCTCACTGCGATTTGTGCCATTGTGCCAGCATATCTTTCAAACCATAATTCAAGCTTCTTCAAAATAAAGAGAAAGCATCAGCCAGCTTTCACCTACTTCCGGTCGAAATGACCGACTTTTCCTCTATGTGAAATCCAGAACGACATTAAGATTCGAAAGCCTAATGTAATTAAGTTATTTAATATTTTGGAATCGCAGGAATGATAGACTACAACTTTGCAATGTTTCGAGCCGGAATTCAAAAAGTTTTTGACGTCCGTAAGAAGCAGTGCCGAGCTTTCAAAAAAGAAGTGAGTTCCGGGAACATGAGTGTCCAAGAGTCACCTCCATAACCTCAATCGCTACACGTCCCGAACTGAAAACTATATTGAACATTTGTGGCCTTCATACATTTCTATTGTGAGCAGCTTGACGGAGTTATGATCGTGATTCGTGATATTTAGCCCTGCCCATGCCAAGTCATCTTCTGCATATATATTTTGTCGCACCGTCGAAGAACCATATGGACGGATCTCGTGCGACTCAACAATTATCGGTTACCTAACCGTACAGTGAGACTGAGTGAAGGCTAATTTTAGTATACATTAAGGGATGCGTCAAATTCTGTTCATTTCTTGTGAGTCTTTCGAGATTCTGCATTATAGATATTCGTCGGTTCTTGATGGTGAAGCATTATTGAGAATCAAATTGATACTTCTTGTCCTGAGACAGAAGCTTAAGTACAGCTTACTAATCCATTCGTCGTCAAAGACCACAGGCCCATGGCCCTTATAACGAGCTGCTCACAGGAGGGCAACAAAGTTCACTTGCCATAGGATATTGGCATATCCCTATGAAGAATAAGTGCAAAAAATGCGGCAAACAGTGTTCGCTTCGCAACCTTTTTCTGCAATATTATTGGTTAATCAGCCTGCTGTGAGCAGTTCTGTCTGTATATATACACCTTGCGAATCTGGAACAACTAGTTCCGATCAGGGGATGATGTGCACACACTCGGATTTAATTTTGCTATAAACTATAATCCAAAGTTTAATCTACTATTAAAAGCGGCTCATTTCATATTTATTTTGCTTTCGATATTCACTTAGTGTTGCTGTTCTCTAGAGCTTCAGCAGGTTGATAATTAAATAGATTCCTCCTGCCTTCTAATTCCTAAGTTTGAGTCGGTGTGAATATAGCTGCTAAAATTATATTCAATTCAAATTCTGATAATAAATTGCAGTAAAATTGTACGTGTTTTGTATAAGAGAATAATTTTTTTTTTTTTAAATTTAATTACACTTTAGCTTGGATTACTGTTGAATTGTTTTGGAATTGGCCGGACTGCATGATTGCTGATACAGGATTAAGTGATTAAGACAAAGTTTAGTATTGTGAATTGAGACAAGTTTGCTACATAGCTGCAAGAGCACGACCTTACAGTTTGCCCAGACACGAATGAACTTGTCACATTTGTAACATCGGCTGGATATCATACTGCGGAAACCCCCAGTTTCCACCAATAGCCGGGTTTATGTTGAGACGACGACGAAAGATTGATAACACTGGAATGGCACCGGTTCAGGAGCGACGTCGCCGGGTTGCAGAGCCGTACCGTGCAGGGCCGGGTGTCAACATAAGCAAGCGGGCCCCTTAAATAGGTTTTGGAATTCATTCATACTCTATTTCCTTCACATATTTTTACTACTATTAGGCTCGAGCTTACTCGTTTTTGCCATAACGCGACAATACGAACATCCGTATCTAACTTTAGAAACCAATTCACTTCTCGATTACCAGTTAAACTATTAGAATTAGAGCATTATATTGCGTTATTTACATTACATTGAGTTATTGCGTTATATGTTATATGTATAGCACATATGATATTTTAGACCAGAAAGGTCTTATGGGATGGTCCAGTCGTCCGTCTGTCCGTCCGTCACGCTTGTTACGTTTAGTCATCAGCTGCATATATAAAAACGAGTAATTGGCAGCGTTGGTGAAGCAGCCGGGAAGCAAAGGCTGCAATGTAATTACGTGTAACTCGCATGTTACATCCGAAATGGATCAAACATATAGCCTAATAAAAAAATTAAAAAACGATTTGTTACCCATTTATATATAAGAATAAATAAATTCAGGAAAATACGAACATTTGGTATATGTAAATTGGTATTACCGAAAGGACCATATATAAATTCAAATGACTTTTGAGCCTCATTTCTGAATAAAAATATTTGTTTCGTTGGATACCAATTTATATACATATAAGAAGAACTCTGATTGAATTCGAAATTGAGGGTGAATGCGAACATTTGGGTCATGTAAATTGCTTTCTTTTGCACTAGGTGCCAGTCAGTCGTACTATATTGTAGGTTAGTGTATGTAATATGTAATCGCCTTGTATTAAATATAATACAAATACAAATAATTCCAATACGCAGATTCCATTGACAAAGTGATTACGTATATAAACTAGAATTATGCGTAATGGTTCCTTATGGGTACTGTTGCTGCCTTAAGGTTACTTTTGATGTTAAGGGTACTAAGGGTACTGTTGCTTCCTTAAGGGTACTGTTGCTTCCTAAGGGTACTAAGGGTACACATTTGCTTTCCTAAGGGTATATTTTGCTTCCTTAAGGGTACTTTTGTTTAGGGGACTGTTGCTTCCTTAGGTTACTGCCCTTCGGATATTTATCGCACTACATTTCTTTTATAACATGTACAACTATGTTGTTAAACTAGCCAGTATATAATCAACCGCTGGACGCGAGCAAAATCTGTTACTTGAGGTGTTTTCAACTTCTTTCAACTCGTGCATATGATGGGGATTAGTGCTCCCAATGTCGGTAATTGGTAACCGGTAATTACCGGTATTACCGATTACCGTTTTCAATCGGTAAAATTACCGAAAATTTACCGAAATTTGAAGGTTTACGCCACCTAGTTAGTACCAATAAAAGAAAATCATATTTATTTCACCGCAGGAAAATAAAAACGAAATGAAAAATATACAAACGTGTCAGAGTGCATTTACTCTTCTTGTCTTTCTGACATACTCTCTGTAAATAAACTTTCAACTCCTGCTCAACTGCCATTTAAATTACTGTAAGTACGTATCAGTGCTAAGTGCAAGCGAGTGTCAAGGTTACGATGGAAAGCTGCAGTTCTGTAGAGGAAGTACAACCACAACAGTCAATCTCAAGCCCAAGTACAAGCCGAAAGACTGTCCAATACGAACAAGTAATTAAACATTCCGGCAATGCGGAATCGGTTTGGCATTACTTCGTCAAAGAAGTCAACGGCAAGACTGCCCGTTGTAATAATTGTAATAATCTCTGTAATATGTACGTCATCTAACCTTCATCGACATTACAAACAAGTGCGGGGCGGGTCAAATCTACTGTGAAAACTAACACAATTCTTAATAAATATTACACCCCGTCCTTTATACAATAAATTGCAATTTTTCAACAAAAAATTAATTATTCAAGCTAATAAAATGCAAGCTACATTTCTTCCCGACCCAAATCTGGACGATTTATTATTTCAAATATTTCGGTAATATTTCGGTAATACCGGACTCCCCTTTACCGATTTTACCGATTACCGAAATCCTATTACCGGACCGGTATTGGGAGCACTAATGGGGATTACATACATATACGTACATATGAGGGAGTTGAGCGAACTGTACTTACCGCATCCGTATATTGCTGAAAATAAAACGGTATGTTTGCAAACAACTGAAATAATACAGAGCGGCCCCTGCCCTGGCTGACCTGCCCGTGAATGTTGCATGCGAATAATTAGATGTGATTAATGCTGTAAATAATGTTATTGACGGTGAATTACCGCGGTATATCAAGCCCGTTACTCAGTGCAAAGCACTTAACCTGGAATAGAATTGTATGACAATGGAATGTTTTATTATTTAGTTGTTAGCATTTTAAGTACAACAATTGTCGTGTTTCATTCGGGAAATCGGAATCGGCCAAGTATCCGTTTGATGCACTAGCTAGCCCAGCCTATAATTTTCCTTATATTTCATTGTCCTCAGAGAGAAGATACATTAGGAGAACTAATTTAGATGAATTTGATTCCATTGGTACTTCAGGAACAGGGAATCATTTGGGAGGAAATACTAATACCCAACAGCATATTGATCTATCAGGGTAAGAAAACACTCCGTCCATATGCTTTGTTTATATTTATACACATCCTGGTACGTGGTGAACGGAAATGTCACAGTTTGTTTAATATGCGTGACACTGCACTGCAGTTTTATTGCTTTCAACGGAAATTGTTTTATCACTTTCATAAAAACTTAACTTTGTCTGTCTGTTCACTCCGCTCCTTCAAACATATGGGGTCTACAGGGATGCGTGATTGCTTAAAATTTTGTTAATTTTCCCGGTCAGCCCTTGGAGATTCATAGACCCCTGATTTACTGAACTTTGACCCCGTGTCAAATTATTAAATTTCCCATGATAAACAATGGTAATTAGATTGTGGATTAATTTCCTAGAAGCCGTGGCAGATGTCACTGAAGACCGTCGGTTGGACTTGCCGCCTAATTTAGCAAATAATATGGCCAGCATTAGTAGTAGTTACATACAGTACAAGTATACAGTGTGTTACCACTCTTAGTTGAATTGGGATTATCTGTTCAGGTTATCACTTTCTTTTGCATCGTGAACTTAACTTTCTAAAAGGTACCTTTTCAGGGAAGCGTTGACAGTTCCAGTGCTAAAATTAACTAACTTAAGAGTAGGCCATAGTGTAATTGCGTTGCAACTGAAGGAACGTTTACAATACTTAGAGTGGAATCGCTCCTATTATGTCATAACATAATTAAATGCTCTTATGTCATAACATAACACAAGTAGTTACTTTAGCTGTCTGTCTGTATGTTTATTCGAGTATGTGTGCATGGTGAATTATATGCTATTTGGTCCAACTCAAGGGCATTGACAAGAAGCTTTGGACGTCGAACAAAAGTCCCATACATTCAATCGATATGTTAGACACAAAACCTGAATAAACCAAAAACCCTGTGACCCAAATATTTCTAACCGAATCGTAGATCGAGTGATTCGCTCGTCATCAATCAACCTATAGCTATGGGAAATTCCGGTTTAGAAACATTCACGTAATTACAGTGTACCAGTGAGTGTCTGTACCTACAAATTTACATGCATAATAATGCAACGCAGCATTTAACATTGCCAAGTGTCTGAAATAGGTTTCGAGACGGATCAGTTATGTGAGTGATCCACACCCCGCACCTGACCCGATATTGACCCGAAGTTCCGTGTCGGGAGGGACATAACGTGACCCCACCCGCTTGTGATCGTCAACGGAAGCTTACAGCCAGTCGAGCGAGTTAGTAATATATGTGAATTGAAATTCCCTCAACCCGGAGTTATTCCATCTGTTTGCCTTGCAGCTATTGTGTGTTGCCGATTTTCAATTGTAAGTTAGTGCTGATAAATATTTGAGCGTTTGGTTTGGGCCAATATTTGATATTATTTAGTCTCTAACCACCACCAGTCTGTGGGCCTCTTAAATCGGTAGGCCTTATGCGGTTGCATCGGTTGCATACGCCTAAACCGGGCCTGATTGGGTCTTAACATGGGATCTCTTAACTTAACATTGGGTTTTAGTCTTAACATAATATAATACATGCTATAGGAGGAGTTGAATTGACTCGAGTTGAATTGACGCGGAGTTAAATTGACCAACTTGAGTTGTTGGAGTAGAGTTGACGTGGAACCCTGATCCCTACTTTCATGTTTGCAAATAACTCGGTTCTTTTCTGAAAAACAGTGAGACGCCAAGACGATTCTATGAATAATTTGACAGTTAAAAATTGCCATCTTGGACATGTAGTAGGATGTGGCGATCAGATGGATTTGGCTAAAACTTGGCAGAGTTGTTCCTTAGGTCATTATGAACAACCTTCAAATGGACGCCAAGACGATTCTATGAATAGTTTGACCGTTAAAAATCGATAACTAGAACATGTAGTAGTATGTGTTGATTTTTAACGGTCAAACTATTCATAGAATCGTCTTGGCGTCCATTTAAAGGTTGTTCAGAATGACCTTAGGAACAACTCTGCCAAGTTTTAGCCAAATCCATCTGATCAAAACGCGCCTATGTACCGGCTGCGATGTCCTTTCCAGTCGCTGTTTGCAGCAGACAGCGAGAGATAGTGATAAAAAGTTCTCTGCTCGTTTCTAAAAAAAATTTCACTCTTATCTTTACTCGTTGAACCCAACGGGCCACCCTAATTAAATCCGAGTTCAAATAGCTCACAGTTATAAAAATCTGAAAATTTTCATTGTTACGTGTATTATGACGCTATGCCATAACTGCACTCCGTGACCCCGTATTGGCGCAAGGCGGCAACACATAACCCCGAACTATACGGAGTAGAGATATGGCTTTGGTGCCCCTAAGGACGTTGTTTAGCGTCAAATTATTACATATTTATGCTAATTTTCAGAATTTTTTAACCGAAAGAATGCTGGGTAGATTAGAGTCAACGAGTAAATTTAAGGCTCCAGTGTCAAAGACAAATTTGTTCAGTATTAAAAAGTAGCGACACAGCTTTTCATAATTTTTTAATCGAAAGCAAATCTCCGTCCTAATAGTTAGATCTCTTATGCAGCAAACAATTTAAGGTGCAACCTGAAATTTTAAATAGTAGTAAACCCAACTCGTTAAGAGCCGCTTCGCTCCGCATATTCTTATCCCAACATCTACCATACACATTTACAAATTGTCTACCCAACCGTTTAGACAAGATAACAATAATGATTAATTGTGAGGGCCTCTCTTCTGAAGAAGTTAATTTAAAAGTTAAAATTTATTAATTATTCCGTTGCTGCATGACATCCGACTTTGCTGGAATTACTATTTTCCTGATGTACTGTTTTCTCGATTTGCTCAGGTTTTACGGTTCAGCGTTGGGAACTTTAACCTGGACCTGCGAGAATACCCAAATGCCTCAATCCAAGCAAGAGTAAAGCTGTAAATTTTGTTATTGTTAAATTATTGAATCCTGAATTTACATGACGTTCAGCATGAGTCAACAACGAAGACAAATGTTGGACTGGCTCCGTTCTCTCGATTTCTCTAATCCCCTTTCCCCTTGTTATTGTTGAGAACAGGTACGAGGATACGGCGCAGTAGGCAATTGGCTAGAGAGACATTCACGAGGGATTGCTCTACTCCAGGTCATCCGCCAATTGAGACCTTGATCCACCGCTGCCGTCAACTACTTGGTTCAGAATGAGCTGAATAAAGCTCAGGTGACCAACAATAATCAGGACTACCAGGTTTGTTTATTTTTAAACCTGGGTCCATATTTAAGTAGAAACAAACATTTACCTTAACTTTGTCATGCCACCTTAGACGCAGGTTTGGTTTAAGCTAAAACACATTAAATATATGTCTGACATCGTGCAAGAAGTGTCAACCACTTCCACTTCAAGGCAGAACTATGTTAGATACGTTACTGGAGAGCTAACCCTGCAGATAGGGCTGTCAATCCCGGGATTTCGGGATCTCGGACTTTTTCGTCGGGATTGGAATCAGGGCCGCTCCAACGGTAAAATTCTAGCAAAATCAGATATTAGGGCCTAAAGGTCAAGGGGCCCGAAGGGCCCCTTGTTTACACTAGATCAACTACAACACGTAGTCGTTGTTTCAGTTTTTCAAACGTAGTTTTAGCAGAGTGTTCCATATGTGGAGCAGTTTGTTCGTGCAGCACGACAAACCAGTGGATTCGGATTAAAAATGCCTTGCGTTGTTTGCTTTTAGCTATGAGCTATGAATTAAGAACAAATCACTAATGTATGAAGCGAGCATTGCTTTTAAATGCCGAATAGCGGTATGGATTAGCATGTTTTTCTGCTTTAAAAAACATATTTAAACTTTTACATAGTCCAAAAAATGGCTTACCGGCGCTAGACCGGAAGCGCGAAGCAATAATTTTCCACTTACGGGACGGAATGAAAAATTTGGAGATTGCCAAATTGCTGAAGAGGTCAAACGTCACTATTCCAATGGTTGTTCGCACCATAAAACAAGGATACTAGCTTTATTTTATAGTTATTGCTGAAGTTAGAGTAGGAGCAGCGAAGTATCTCAATAGGTACCTATGCGTATTTCTGAAAAAACTATGCTAAACCAATATATGTCCCGATATCATAGGACTAGCTGGCTCAAGAAATCGGAAATATGTGCCTATAACGTGTTTTGGGCCCGTCAATACTGAATTTACAATGAATAACAATCAAAAGCAAAATGAAAACTTCGACAGAAAGAAAAATGCATGCCTACGCACATACATAACCCACAAAATAAGTTTTTATAGGTGAAAATAGTGAGTAAAGGTTCAAGGTCATCACATTGTGGTTGACTGAAATCATAGTTACATTTACATATATTTTTTGAATAAGCTTTTCCTTGCTACGTTGTTAATTGAATTTGCGAAGAACCGAGACTTTTATTCTCATGCCAACAACCTATGCACTTGGCCTGGCTGGTTTTTGAAATTCTGTCAACAAACGAAAGTTCTTGAAATCTAAATCTGGAAGTAGTAGTGCTCACATCAAGCCGGTATGGGATACTAGCCATTAAAACCTGCCTTGGCGTGAAAAGTTTTTCTGCACTTCGACAAATGTGTGGGATTTTGAGCAGGCTACTATTCCAATGCATACAAAAGTCAATCCAGTGTC
>JAQFXY010001399.1:0-10756 GCA_034693865.1 Ceratophysella sigillata | reverse complement strand
TTATTACAAAGTTTTAGTTTGAATTGAACCCGTAAACACAGAATTTAGAACTACCTCCGAAATCAGAATCAAAACTTTCACAAACTAGTTACAAAGTTGTTATAAATGTAAAAGCAAAAAAATTCAATTTAAAATTCATTTTGGCATTTGGCAAAACACGGCCTTCGACATTGACAGAAGACGCCCGATTAACTAATTATAGGACGTAAACAAAGTATCCAACAGATATACATACATACAGATGATAGATTACCACAGAATGACACCACAGAATGATTAAGCTCGTCATACTCAAGTATAGGACATATTGCATATGCACATGCACTATACATACATCCGTACAAATAATATAACTTATTGCGTTCCATTTTCCATTATTCATTCTTTTTTTATTCCATTTCATTTTTTTTGGATTTATTACTGTTGCATTTCAAAGTATTCATGTAACATTTAACACGGAGCCCAAATGACGGAGCCCAATTGACGGTGCCCATTTGACGGTGCCCATTTGACGGTGCCCATTTGACGGTGCCCAAATAGCCCGTGCCCAACTGACGGTGCCCATTTGACGGTGCCCATTTGACGCCCAATCGGTTTCACAGCCATCAATATGAAATCCGCTCGGACAGATAAACCAGTGAACCACATTTGAGAAATCTGGCTTCACAGCAGATTTCGAGATACATACACTATTGTATTCAGGTCGGCTTGTCTACATATTATGCTCACAGAGACAAAAAACGTCAGTAAACAATCGTGGCTTGCATACAATCACTTTCTGAGTCAGATTTCTGAGGATATGAATTGTCAATACTTGAGTGTAAACAACTGAATATAAACAGTACTGTAGAACTTCGTAGTAACTTCATAGCTAAAAGCCAGAGCAATAAGGCTAATGTTGTTTGTACATCCACATACTGCCCTATGTAAAAGTAACTTTGTATGTATGTATTAACTTCGTCAGCCAAGAGCAACACGACAAGGAAAAGCCTGAGCTGAAATGTGACTGCTCAAGGTGATCATAACAAACAGATACAAAAATACAGTCTTACAAGTTATACGGAAGAATTACAAATCTTAAGGAAGAGCGGTGACTCTCTGCGTCTAAGAACCTATGAATATTGATCACGGGTCAGGATCAGGAAGCTTGAAATGCCGACAGGAAGCAATTACTTATTCACGTTGCTTTGAAGGGACAAATGAAAGTAAGATATTCACTGGGAAGTAGGCAGAGCCATTTGACATACTACATGAGCACATTAGCAATGTTATTGGCCAAAAAAGTTCGATCATGGATCAATATGTCAATAGCAAAAATTACTTCGTGAATCGAAGTATTTCCAGTATTTGAAATGACCAATAGTGGTCCACAATGCTCTTAACCTCTGACGGCGCCAGGAATGGGCAACAAGAGCAATTGACCTTGACCAACTGTTTAGTGCCACACTAAATATGTATAATTGAACCCGGGACAGCTAAACTTTAGATAATCTTGCTGACGTAATAGCACTTTGCCCCCTCGTCAATTATAAGGCTGGCGCAGCGTGTCCAAGATGAGCTATTCCTGAAAGTGGTATTTGTATTAAGCAATATGGCTTATCGCGGATTCTCTGAATCTGAAATATTGTCTACTGTCTGGCATATGTTGCTGATTAAATTACTGATTGCTTGTTGAAATGCTCGACAGAATTCCAAGTACGGTAATCCTGTACTTATACATAGACTTCCCACCTTCATTTCCCAACCCAACGCTTATGCAGAAATTCGATTGCCCATTGACGTAATTTATATGATACTAGCTGAAGCCCGTCCCACGGACGGGAGTTGTATCAGTTAATTCCGTTGATTGACCCATTGATTGAGCTGAAGTAGCCTGCGCCCCTGCTAAACCGAAACCATAGCCATAAGCCACGAATATATTACTTTGGGTTATCATTTTCCCCCTTGGTCTTGTCTCGGGGTCAAATGATCAACACTAGCTGAAAAGCTATTCTCAGTTCCTTTAAAGCTTTCAGTTTGCACCGATTTCTGACTCGGACTCGCAAAATGGACACTTAAGGCTATTTTTGGGCCACAGGATCATCCGATTAGGATAGGGAACATACTTAATTTTGTTACATTGATCAAGGCAAACATTCGTTTTCATCATTCATGTACCCCTTTCCAATTCAGAGATATCCGCAAATAACGAGACTGAATAACTCCAAAAGACAGATTAGATTTCTGGCAAAGGGAACTAACCTAACTTAAGTCTAAATTACACAGCTTTGTTTTAAAATAATATGTACTCAACAGGAAAGAGATAGCATAAATATAAGCTTTACCCGGACTTGGAACATAATCCTGTAATCATAATCCTTTTCAAATAATTCGTACTAAATTGGCATTCGCTTTGAAGCTGTTAGAAAGGCATGTGACATTTCCTTCTGTATTGTTTGAATCAAGTTTTTATACGCATCATGCCAAAATACGTGGAATTAAGCGAGTGAATAATAAATGCTAAATGTGGTACATTCTTACATAGATAGATAATTGTTTGACGAATGCGGAGCGGATGCCTAAAAATATCCACTATCATTCTCAACAAAAGCTATGTTCAACATTCCTGTGATTATTATTTTGACAGGATTTGGTATCATGCGGTCATCATGAAAGTCCTCCTTTGTTTCCTAATAAGGATTTCTGGGAAGTGCTCATGCAGTCGGAGTCCAAAGGCTCGAGAATTTAATATATTTTAGATAATTTGAGTGGATTCTTCAAGTAGTACGCAAATGTAAGTAATACGTAATTCTGTCATTTACGTAGTAAAAGGCCCACTTGACAATTCTACGACGCGTGATTGATGCACGATTGATAACTTTTTAAACCCAATCTCTCACTGCATTATTTCACGCCCTTATCATTGCTCAATCCAGTCAATCGTGTATAATTTTCCATTCATGCTTAGAGAGCGCTTGGAAATTCTACTTCACAGGGCTCAAAGTTCAAATCTATTAGAGAGTACCATTGTACATAGAGAACTTTTACGAAGAGCATACATTTTTAATTCTCGTAAATCCACGGGATGCCCAGCACCGGCTCCGGAACTCCGACAAGGTGTTAATCCAAACTAAAAAAATTTGTTGTATTGGAAATTTTTGCGCAATTTTTGAGAAAAAACCCTTGCAATAGCTATGTAATAAATCCAAAAGCGATGCGAAAACTGAGTTTATGGACACTAAAATTACATTTTTCCGCCTTTCGGCGCTTAAAACCTTTTAACCCATTGTCGGAACTCTCCCGAAATCGAGACGTGGGGACGCTCATGCGTACATCAGAGGCGGATTAATAATTGAGATTGAGATTACAACTGTTAGCCAATTTCTTCATATCAGATCAGTATTAAAGGCACAATAAGTACTCCTTAAGGTAGCCTAGCATTAGAAATACTGATAGGGTGTAGGATTAGGAATTTACAGAATTAAATGCTGAATGTCGGTAATTACAATAAGTGTGAGCAAGAATTGTGTTGTTTATTCAAGATTTTCTTATTTCTGAAATAACTTTACTCTGGAGTTTAAATTCCTTGTAATATCCAGGCATAATTTATTATAGATTTCCAACTCCAACACGGCATTTTGACATTCTTCAGGATAATGTTAAGGGCTGGCCAGCTGGTTCTGAGCAGTTAGGAAAATATCGCACACACTCCACGCTAATCTGCTCATGCAGGCAGCAAATCTTTTCCCTGGAGGTCCAATGGATTATTTTATTACTTTTTATTCCAGGTTTAAGTTTCAATAGTTAGTTCCTGCTTCAGTTCCAGTTGCTAGGTAAGTATGACAAACAAGCCGATTCGACCGTGCATTTTTGCGTTATTTAGCAAACTTCAAAACGAGCCACAAACATACTGCCCGAGTGAAAATGAGACTATTTGTACAGTGCGTGTGCAGTGGATTGGGAAGTTGTATTGTAAAGAGAAAAGAGAAAGTATTCTTACTCTACTAAATACTACGCTCAAAGTGATTCCATCCAGGTCTTTTCCTTCTGAACTCACATCCTGACAATCCCCATGGCGTCCCAATGGGAATTTCACTTATTTCTGGAATGTTAACTTTAATCAACCCACTCCCATCATATGAAAGTAGAACAGAACTACACCATTCCAGTCTCCTCTCAACATACAAAGCTTCACTGACATGAGAGTGCACAGCCTCACAGACTAGACGCATGGTTAGACCCCAAATCTAGTCGGAAGTCGATGGGAGGGTATCTGGAAAAATATACACTTTAAAAATATTAGGTGACCGAAGGGTTTAGGTAACTTTTTCCCTTTCCTCGAAATTGGAATTCCGTAAATACGACACCCGCACGTTCCAGGAAACTTTAAGCTAGTCAATGTCAACAAATTAGTGTCATATCGATTTCCTGGGTCCATACACCTAGTAGGTACGCTATGTTAGGAAGTCCACAGTTTGAGATGGGTGAGGATTGTGGTTGGGATGTAGCGGTGAGCCATAGGACGTGCTCAACTGGGGAAGCCCTGCACATGTAAGGGCTCCTGACCAAGGCAGGCTCGTAGTTGGAAGGCTGAGCACTTAAGCTCAGGCCCTAGGCGAGAGGAGGAACAGAAGGTAAGGAGCTCAGCTGAGTAATGCGGTGTGTTTTGTGCTGGTGGCGGCGGGTGAAGCAGTAGGCGGCAGCCGGGGATTATTGTGACTCGGGTGAATTGCAAAGTGTCGGAGCGGGTTCGTGTGTGTGGGAGGAGGAAGTGGGTGTTGAGCCAGACCGCGTAGAGCATATCTAGCTCGGGCAGAGAGACAGACGGACGGAGCATGAGGACCTGTGCATAGCCTCTCAGCAGCCCAAAGCCCAAATGAGCTCTATGAGGCAGGATTACATACGGGAGAGGTTCCTCCAGCCACCACATCCCAATGCCAACCAGCCAGCTTCTCCGATCTTCGGCGAACGAGTCTGACTCTGGCCTTCCGTAGTCCCAAAACCACGCACCCCGTACTTGCTGCCTCATCCACTCGGACAGTACGTGCTCCGTCGTCCCCAGCACTTTCCAGATCCCACGATTCCATCAAGTACTGACGGACGGCAAGGCTGAGAGCAGCGGCTGCACGACAGCATCCAGGACCATCAGGACCACAGGCTACGCATTATTTCTGTCAACCACGGACCCACTTCTCTAATCTCAAACTTTAAACTTCGTATCTCCTGAGCGCCAATTCCCAGCCTTCCATTCCCAAATCGTGGGACATAGGAAAGATACAAGTCATCTAGCCACTCAACTTACTGCGAAAGAAGCTCCTCTCGAGGACGGACAACAGAAGGAAGAAGTCATTACCTGAATTCAACAACATTCATTCCTTGACAGTGTACCAGAGCCAAGTACGCACAGTAAGTGACATCCATCTACACTCACGCAGTTCACTCCCAAGATAGTGGAGGTATATGTTTTAAAATCATGCGTCCTGCTCGTGCATCTCATTCCAAATTAACATGCCAATTAATATAATCGTCTAGGCAAGGCATAGACAGGACTTGTTTATTGCAGTTACAAAAGCAGCTGAAAAAATTATATGAAAGTATTAGGGATTCAGAAGAAGTCCAGTCTTTCTAAGCTGAACTGATAGGTGATCAATTGTAAATCGAGATGAAAGAATTCATTCACGAGAGCAGTTGCAGGACCATCCCATTATTATATTATAATTTGTAATGCCTAAAATTTACTTGCAGGAATTAGAGGACTGTAACTATCTATGCACCTCTTTCACATGTGTGAGACAAAGTGAAAGTAATGTCCGTTGTGAAAGCTGGATGCGGACATGAGAAAGTCTAGCAAATCCAGGGGAAGTGAAAGCAGTGCTGCTGCGGAGCGCCTTGCGGATTACAAAGGCGGCAGTGGAGTTGCAGGGTAATTTTCCCAGTTTTCTATTCCATATATTTTTGTCTTTCACGTATTTTGGAGAATGGTTGTGAATGTTCTAATATATTATGTAGAGTCACAAGCCCAAGTCCAGGATCTCCTGATACGGATACACTTTCTGAAATGCCGGAATCTTCTTCAGACAGAGACCCCGTTCCAGTGGCATCCTCTTCGAAAGACGCTAAAGTACGTCTTTCTTCAGTTGTAGGCTATTTGATAAGCGATCTCGAGGGGCATTCGATTGATCTTGACTGCGAATAAAATGTGTGTGTTGTTAATTCCTAATTTAATTCTTAAAATATCTAGGAAAAGAAACTCTCTTCGGGTTCAGTTGGTGGGCCAGATAGCAATCGGCCCAAAATGGTAACTGTGAAGCACCCTGAATCAAATAAGCCAAAACCTACTGTGAAGAAAAGCAAACCAATTCAAGCCGACTTGGACGTCGCTAAGGAATTCATTAAGTGTAAGGAAGAAGGCCTACAACGGTTGGATCTCAGCAAGTCGAGCGTAAGAAAACTTCAGGACACTATTGAATTCAAAGTGGCATGTTTTCGAGACTCAATAATAATATTTGAATTTTTGTCTATCAGATAACTCTAATTCCTACTTCGGTTCGCGAACTGACGCACTTGGTGGAGTTCTACTTGTATGGAAACAAGTTGGTGACCCTGCCACAAGAGATGGGTTCACTTGTCAACTTGCAAACTCTTGCTTTGAATGAAAATTCATTGACAAGTCTCCCTGATACTTTGGCCAGCCTGAAAAACGTCAAAGTTCTGGATCTTCGACACAATAAACTTTCGGAGGTAAGTTTCATAGGAATTCAGTTGAAATATATAATAAGGATACAAATAAGTTGTACTGTGTACGTAGGCATGAAAATAGAATAAAAAAATCCGATCTTTGATTCATGGAACCATTAACCAAAATACTAGGCACAGTTTTGATTTTCGAAATATTTGCAGATTCCAGATGTGGTTTATAAACTCACGTCTCTTACTACGGTGTTCTTGAGGTTTAATCGAATTCGAATCGTTGGAGACGAGATTCGGAACCTGACGGTATGCAAAGTTCTTAATTTTGTTTTACCAAGTGAACACGTTTGTTCGACATTTTTAATTAATTAGTGTACCAAATTCCATTAGGCTTTTTTAATAGTTTTTACTCACCTCGAGTTAAAACTTATTGAATTGCCATTGGTGGTACATTTGATTTGATTTATTATTATTGATATCTGTAATGTAATGATGTATATTTTATTTTTTAGAATCTGACGATGCTTAGTCTACGAGAAAACAAGATCAAGGAACTGCCAGCTGGTATTGGAAAATTAGTTAACCTAATAATGCTAGATGTTTCGCACAACCATTTAGAACACTTGCCTGATGAAATTGGACATTGTATTCAACTTTCGACTCTTGACCTCCAGCACAATGAGTTGCTTGATATTTCGGACTCTATTGGAAATCTCAAGGCTCTTTCTCGAATCGGATTTCGGTTAGTGGATATTAAGTTACTAGAATCTTAGATTGTAAAATATATTTCCTAAACACGCTATATTCTGATAAAATAGATATAATCGTCTGACGACTGTCCCGAAATCTCTGAGCAACTGTGTTAATATGGACGAGTTCAACGTCGAAGGAAACTCGATCTCGCAATTACCCGAGGGCCTACTTTCCAGTCTGAACAATTTGACTAGTATTACTTTATCCAGGAACTCATTTGTAGCCTTTCCAACTGGTGGACCTGCACAATTTACAAATGTTTACTCAATCAACATGGAGCACAATCAAATAGACAAAATACCATATGGTATATTCTCAAGAGCCAAAAATCTCACAAAACTCAACATGAAAGAAAATCTTTTAACTTCACTTCCACTTGGTAAGTTCTAAATTCGAAAACTCGTCCACTTATTTCGGTGGCCCATGACTTAATCTTCTGCTGAAATGTTTAGACATTGGAACTTGGACTAATATGGTTGAACTGAACTTGGGAACCAATCAGTTGACGAAAGTACCTGACGATATTCAGTGCCTGCAGGCACTAGAGGTACTTATTCTATCTAATAATGCGTTGAAGGTAAGTCTCATCCAACTCAAGTTACTTCAGTATTTGCCACTGGATTAGGCAAATAGAAATTATTTTATTTGTGTATCTAGAAAATTCCACAAAGCATTGGCAATCTTCGAAAACTCAGAGTTCTTGATTTGGAGGAAAATAAACTAGATTCACTTCCCAATGAAATTGGATTCTTGAGAGACTTACAACGGCTAATAATCCAGTCAAATCAACTTACTGCTCTCCCACGAGCAATTGGGTGAGCAATTCAATTCAATTCCTAATTTATATCCTTGGATTAACCTATTTATTACTTAAATATGAATCATTTCTTTGCAACCGCATTGTTTCCATTTCAGACATTTAATGAGCTTAACACACTTAAGTGTTGGAGAAAACAGCCTGACCGGCCTACCCGAGGAAATCGGAACTTTAGAGAACTTGGAATGTCTATACATTAATGACAACTGTAACTTACATTCCCTGCCATTTGAATTAGCTCTTTGCACTAACTTGCAAATCATGAGTATCGAGAACTGCCCTTTATCACAAATTCCACCCGAGATTGTTGCAGGTGGTCCTTCTTTAGTCATTCAGGTAAAATATTGTACGCATATCTCAAATATGATACTAAGCCTGGAATTACGTAGATCTAAGGTCATTCTCGATTTGCCAACGTCCGTTCCATTGTGAAATACCACTGGAGTTCTCTATGAGGACAAATTAATAGGACTCACCTTAATTCAATACTAATAGCCTTTTTCTTTTATTTCTAGTTTCTCAAGATGCAAGGGCCGTACAGATCAATGTGATAGATTTATCCTGTTGTTGAGTTCTCAGTGTATGCATATTCTATTGGGCGAATTGTCTCAATTAGTGCGTAAGATGCTGTTTTTTTGTTTTATTTTAAATTATTGTGATTTACGTTATGCCGATATACACAAATGTTGGATCAAAAATGTTTTGAAGAATTGTGACCGTTAATTTACATTATCTGCCATCTGTGAGCATGTCAATTTAAGTTTTATTTTTATTTTTCATCAAGCCAAATTGTTTGACTTGATACTGAAGTATCGAGGACTATAATTATATTACCTAAGGGTTATGTGAACCCGGAGGTCATGATAATTAGTGTAGAGTTACGGCAATGGTCGTTTGCTCATAACTTTTTTTTTCGTATTATGAATAATGATACGACTTCAGAGCAAATTGCAACAATAATATGTTTCTTCAAAACATTCAGATTTGGCCATTCAGTTTGCTGATTTGTAAAATACGATACACAATACAATACACATTGCTACAATAAATTGTTGGTAAAGCGCAGTATAACATCAATACATTTATTTCGATCAGGATCCATAAGGAAAATACAATATACTGAATTCCGTTTTCGTTTTTAGTAATTGAAAATATTTTATGACTGCTTTCTAAAGTGAATACTCAGTTCTGGACTGATAGGTTTAGCTGAAACACAAAGTTTTCCAAAGAAGCGTGCATGCGTGCCTCGGCTATTCCAATTTTGACAAGAAAGCTATTTAATCATGGCTAAAATACCTCATACTAAATACCATACCTCATATTTCATATCCTAAATATCTGTCATGCCCAGCAGGTTTTCTAAAAAAAAACCGATCCTATTATCCTGAACCTGTAATTGTCGAATTAAATTCTCGATATTTTCAGTTAAGTATGTTTTTGGAAGACAATTCTGAATATTTGCAAGAATTGTTAGTAAATAGCGTAGTTACTTTTTTAGGGAGGATTTCTATTCCCGCAACCGCAGCTTAGCTTCGTACTTTTGGCAATTAAACAGTAATACTCGTAGATAGTTCTGCTGAGTTTCTGGATTTGTAATCAGTTTTACATATTAGTGGTTATACGTAAGTGCAGTGTAGTCGAATTCAACTTGAATAAAGCCTTCTTGGACAGACTTGTTTGCAAGGTAAGGATAAGGATACGGATTAAACAGGACAATGCACAACATAATATCTTCCTCTAAAAGCTAGCTTGTGCTTGCAGTCTTTGCCTCAGCAAAATCACAGCATGTCAATTTGGTTCTCCCCAATTTTTAGCCTGATTCCGCGCTCGGTCCATAACGGCATCAGATCATCAACTCAAGTTATGGATTTTTACAAATAGGTAACATTCGCCTCAAATTAGAAATAACCCTTTCCAGTTGTTAATATAGTTATGTGGCAAGCAAGTTTTAGCCGCGCCGAGAGCATTAGAACGAAAGGATTAGAACCCCAGCAAAAAGAGGCAATAGCGCCAAATTCTGTGCTGTGGAACAGGAGACGTTGGGGGTGCTGCCACAGCACATAATTTCCGCACAGAGAATCCACCAACGTATTAATGGTTCCATACTAATGATTTATAGCTGATTTGTAGCATTTATTTATAATCAAGTATCCTGAATAAACAATTGCAAATTAAGTCTAGGCGATAATTCGATGACTCTATATTTTTGTATTCAACTTGCTGTGTAGTTCAGCACTCTTATTTCAATGTTCCTATTGTTTGGAATATCAATTCTCGGCGGCTTTGGCTCACATTGTACTTGCTAGTGTTCCTGCCACTCAATTTCCTCTGTTTTACCTCCTGTCTACTGCGGCTCCTATTTATTAACACTTCTATGATGTGGCTCTCAACGGAACTTGCTATTGTTTGGCCTTATTGTTTTGGCTCTTCTGGCATGAGCCAGTGGCGGTTCTAGGACTAGGCCAACTAGGCCACGGCCTAGTTGCAACTTCCGCTGGCCTATATAGGATTTCAGTT